>JAMAJT010000019.1:162424-202116 GCA_023628915.1 Trichomonascaceae sp. Y4102 | reverse complement strand
AATCAGGCATATATAGACCTCCACAGTCTCTCTAGGTATGACATACGATACATGAGACTATAATAAATGATATTCAATTCAATTCAATTCAATTCAATTCAATTCAATTCAATTAAGTGAACCTGTGCCTCTGATACGCTCGCATTCGGTTCTCAATCGTGTCACTCACGTAAGGTAGAATCCGGGCTTACTTGGCACCTGTTTTGCCGTATGCTCTGATACGCTCCAAGCGGCGCGAGATGGTGTGTCTGATACTCGACACGCAACACAGCCGACAACGAATGTACGTGGAACGCGATGTTATTTTCCAAGACATCACAAATTGCCGCCTTTCTTTCTTGAACTAAGGAGGGACTCAAACAGACCATGTTTTTCCTTGAGAGCAGCGTAGTTGCGCCCAGTGGAGCGCATTCTAGTTTGTGACCCATGTCTCCCTGAAGTCCGCCGTTCTGCTGAGCGCTATTACTACCAAGGCAGTGCAATAGCGCCAGTATACTCGGTAAAGGTTGCTGGTACTAATGCACTCTGTAGAAAATGAAATAATGTGTGGTAATGACACTAAAAAAGCTTTTGATTATACTTTTTAACGGCCATCACCAGTCTAGTTAAGGAGGAGCGACATGGACACTCTGGCGAAGACCATAACACTGAAGAGTGTTCAAACGAATGTTAATCTTTAGAGCAGACGCTACTGATACTAACTGTATCATATTTGACCGAATTCTAGGCGATAGCCCTGAGTAGGAACGGTTGTGTTACATTGTAAACGTCTATCTAGGAGCTATGAGCCTTAGTGGTCTTATGTGTCAGCAAGACACACTCACCGAATTTCGAGCTACAACAGAGAGACGTTCTGGATATCCCTAATCGTTCTCAGGTTTGCAAAGAAGCAGAATAATTCTTTTCTAGCCGACTATCACTGTATAGGAATAGAGTGGTTATTTTCTCGAAGGGACCCTGCCACCATACTTCGCAGTATTACTATGGTATTCACGAGAAAGTTGTTTTCTGTCGCTATTGGAAGTTGCGAGTACTTTCAGCTCTGTTCCTGCCTGAACTAGAGACAGGAAAATCGACCGGTTATGCATTAGTTCTATCTAGCTGGAAGAGGCTCATTACTGCCAAAGGAACTCAAAGCGGGACAAAACACTCCATCCGCAGACATGAAAGATTCCGCAGAATTCGTTGTAAGCCGATTGAACACCAATCACGCGGGTTAATAAAAAGGGCATACTAACGTGGGACTTACAAATTACAAACGTGAGGTCACCGTTCGTCAGTGACCATAAACGAAACGACCGTCCAATGGAAGTATACCACTCTATCATGCCTCTACACATGTTTGGTGCTCCTCCTGGGTTTTCACCAGCTCCCACAACACAGGAAAATTGAGCTAGCTCAAGGATCCGAAAGGCTTTCCCCGATCCGCTAGGAAATCCTCTCAAAAAGCATGCCAGGAACAAACCTCTTAAATAAGCTGGCCGAAGGAGTCCGGACTGAATCCGGCAAAAAAAGAGCCTTTCTTAGTATTAAACTTCCATGAGACTCTACAATAGAATGGTATCCAAGTAAAAAAGTAAGGGTATCCGACGGACTGTGATCATTCAATGCATTTTACCTGGGATCTCGCTCAGGCCGGTAGGCAACTCCGATTGTTCAATTAATTGCTCACAGTGGTTTAGTTTGGTTCTAGCCTGTTCTCAAATTATTAACGACAGCTTTTCCATTGGGACGAACGGGGGGCATCTTGTGTGAAGGAGGATCTTTTTTTTTAACCGGGAGCTGGAAACCAATGGTGAAAGTGTGTACAATATAGTGGGAATTTCCTTAGGTATTGAATTGAATATCATTTATTTATAGTCTCATGTATCGTATGTCATACCTGGAGTTCTATGTATGACTGTTTCAGGCTCTTCTCTTGAAACGTTTGTCGGTGAGGTCTATTCTTGACGAGCTTTGCTAGGATTTCCTACATGGGGGGTAGGGGAAAAACCATCTACTGTCTCAACCCTTGGTGTTAGGTTGTGGATCTGGGAAAAGACCCTGGTAGCGACCCTCTGTGACGAGGTTTCCTCAGGTAAGGGGAAAGAAAGCCACCAACCTTAACCCCACTGGCGCAGGTCTGACCACGTCTTGTCCAGCAAAAATCGATAGGGTTGGGGGAGTTAACCTCCCTTCGTCGCCCAACTTGACTACATTTTTGCGTAATCTGCATGATTTCGTTTTCTACTTTGATTAGTAAGCCGTTTGGGAACAATCAAAACTTTATTCTACCTAAGCCGCCCCATAGAAGGCGGGCGGGACACCCTCCTTCAGTGTGTCACTTTCACCAACTTTCATGCACGTAAATCGATTTTGTTGCAGCAAGCCTTCCATATGAAAGTGGGCCGGCGCTCGCGGGGATTCCTTTTGCGGGATGATTGCTGCTGTTTCTGTGATTCTCGTGACTAGCACTACGGTGTCGCCACTGAACTGAAATGTGCTATTTCAACCTAAGCACGATAGATGGGACTTTCCCCCACCCTGAATGGAATGGAATAATATTGTGGTCGGTTCGTTTACATGGTTGTCCATACAAATTTATTTGGTGAGCTACTTTTCAGCCCTGTCACACTCTGCCTTGTATTAACCAGTTGATTGACCACATCCATCGTTGGGCAGAGGAAGTTGACGAGAGTGGGCCA
This sequence comes from Trichomonascaceae sp. Y4102, assembly GCA_023628915.1. Classification (NCBI taxonomy): domain Eukaryota; kingdom Fungi; phylum Ascomycota; class Dipodascomycetes; order Dipodascales; family Trichomonascaceae; species Trichomonascaceae sp. Y4102. The sequence goes on along the minus strand of JAMAJT010000019.1, from coordinate 199,432 downwards.
AAGCAATTTCTGCTCCTTGTTCAGGTTGAGCGCACACAACAAGTCAGCGCCATGCCAAAATAGTGACCACTGTGGCTTCCATATCTTTCGGTCCTGCATAATCCTTGAGTTGATCAGTAGTACTTCGATAACCATGGGTATTTCAAGGGGCCCCATCGGATGATAACCCTTGTTTTCCTTTTGTTAGGGGGAACTTATTTCTCCACATTGGGGATCGTCCCGCCTCTTGTTTCTATGTACCACTTGGTAAACGCCGGTGGACATGTTCTAGCGCACACCTCTGTCCAATAGACGATAAAATGATGATGACTATGTTCGCTTGAGTTGGAACGTCGGCTGGAAAAGAACTCACATCCGCACACAGCCAGGCAATAACCACATTTGAACCAACGACCAAAATAGCTATTAGTCTTTTCATCATTATTGGCTACATTGGTGCATGATTGTACTCTGCTGTTGCCTAGAGTGCCACTGATGAGTTGACCCTTTGGAATTTATATCGGATTTTGTCCTGAGATGAACTATGGTCTCTCTCGTCTGAAACATAGCTATTGAAGTCGACGTCTCGACATTATTTGTCGCCATTAGGCGATGGCCAATGTGATCATCATTATCAATGACTAATAGGAACGTGTGTAGTCGTCAAGGGAGTGACCGCTTAATTCAGCGATTGTGCTTGTCTGCCAAGTTAACACGGACTAATGGAAAATTGAGCTCTCTTAAGGAAAAGTCGCAGACACTTGCCGAGCATGCTCAACTCCTCGAATGATTGCAAGCTGTCAAGGATAACAGCAATTGCTTGGACAAGATCAGCTGGAAATCCAGTTTAATATTGGGTATATTTCTACCCAATGGTGAGCCAGCAGCCGTTTTCTACCTTTCGATGAAGTCGATGACAGTTGTCTCCTAAAAGGTTTGTTATGACATTGCCGCGATAACAAGCTCCAGCTTTTCAATGAGTGGTGGCTAAACTACTGCGGATTCTGCTGCGGTTCACGACAATTCGCACGTTCAGTCATAAGCAGGACTTTGTAGGTGAAGATAGCACATGTGTCTAACTAGCCTTTTGTATTTGAAGCTATTAATATATGCAGATGCACGCATGTTTGTTAAACTAGAATCCACATGTTCTCCGCTACGACAGTTGCGACAAGAAGAAGGATGTATGTAGTTAATTTGTTGACGATGGCAAATAGCGGACTTTGTTGTAGAACTCCTTTGCTGCTGCGAGACCGACCAGACTCATCATACATAGCAGTGCCTAGTCAATACAGGAACTAATTGCAAATAATGGCGTCAAACATCTTTCCTTAGAGAACATACAAGGAAAATGTAGTCAACGACTCCCATTTTCCACAAACACTAAGAAATGTCATCCGGTCTGACGATCTTGAGTCAAGACCACGACAGCCGGTTAGAGACCATGCCTCCACTTGTTGGTTGGCTATCGTGCAAGTGGGAGGTTTTTGACAGCGGTAGTACACATTTCTTTTCCGAATACGTCATTGGTGGGTTGAAGGAATTTCATGTTTTTAGATTCCGATATATTTAGTGCTAATCAGGCACGTCTACGTAGGTCACACCACTCGTTGTGGTAATTAAAAAGGCCAATCTTCCACAACAAGTTGACGTGGCCGTGCTTGGCAATTATGCGGGGGATAGCGTCCTCTTTGCGTTTTTTAGCATCGTACTGTACGCTATAGGTATCTTTTTGGTACATTGACTCTTGGGTGAAATCCTGAAGAATTTGGAGGGTGTGCATGTTGCCGGCACGCTGAGCAAAAATCAGGTCGTGGAGGGCCTGTGTATCTCCGTCGGCCACACTCGCCGAGAACTCAGAGTATAGTTTGAGCCATCCCACGTTGACCATTCCAAGTGCTAGCAGCTGGCGGCATGTTTTGGCCCGCACGTAGTTGAATTCGGCCGTTTCAACGTGTTGGAGTGTGCGTTGGTTGCCATCCTCGGGGTAACCCGGATCTAGCAGTACATGTGGGCTATGCAGTATGATTAAACGGAGCGAGGGGGCTTCGGGTAGCACCAAAGACATCTGGCCATGGTGCTCGCTGAGTCTGTGGTCAAGAGGGTGGTAGTTGCATTTCCCTTGGAGCAGTAGCTCGCGCAGCTTTTTACACCTCGACAAGTCAAGTTTCCAGGGGGGATGGTCCCAGTCCTCTTTGTCAGGCATTCGGCAAAATTCCACCTCGAGTTTTGTCAGGCAGTCTGGCAACCTTTCGCGAAGCGATTGGCCCACGGTTGGATAGTAGGGCGGTTCTAACTCTCCTGTAGACATTACATGTCTTTGTTTTTCGCGCTCAAGCAGCTGCAGCTTGGAACTAAAGAAAGACCCGTTGACGTTCTTCAACTCAAGGCTCTCCAGTTTTTCCCGCGCTTCCCCAAACACAAGCCTGCGCAGGTTGTGCAGCAGGGGACTCTGCACTGCCAGGCCTCTGAGCCCGTGTTGCTTGATTGCCGTGTCTACTAGATCATACGTATCGTTGGTCATCCTAGAGCTTGTCGCCTCCGTTGTATAGTCGTCCGTGTCCAAGAATTGTAGATATCGCCATGCACACGCAGGTGCCTTCTTCCACCAAATGACACGTTTTTGCCAGTTCAGGGGAATTAGCCGCCCGAATATAATTTGCAGTCCCTCGACTGGCCAGAACCTGTTGTCGTTGTCTACTATGGCGCGCCATGCTCTGCACACACTGCGCAACACCATAGCTTTCCTGCACACGGTGACAAAGTTGTCTCTGTCACTGGCCGATATGTACCAGTCAAAGTCCGACGACAGAACCTGGTCATCGTCGCTATCGAACACCATAGTCTTCCAGCAGTCATCAATCGACACTGCATCGTAGAAGACGGCTAGGAGAATCTCATATGGAAGGTGGCTAATTGGCATGGAGGCTAGTCTGTTCGACTGCGGAGCCTCCAGAGATTCGGCCCTTTTTGATTTCTTGTTTTTCGCTGGCATGCAGAACCGGGCCTTAGCGCGACCCTGAATTTATATTAAACCTTCCGCTCTCATTATGGTAATCTATATGAGGAATGGGATACGTCTTGGTATTCTATCGAGAGCCCGGTTAACGAGGTTTTCACCATATATAATTAGACTGGCTGTCGCATTCTTGCGCTAATGAAATGCTTATGCGTCGCTGCTGCATCGTTTCTGGAATGGCCCTTAGCACAACCATGACGATGGCCATAAACTCACACGCCCAACATGAGTCTAACTACCGTAATACTGTGAATAGTGTAGGTAAAGAAATACTACAAATAACTGGAACTGACGTAAAGCTGATCGCTCACTCTTGCACCACCGAGGCGAGGCGGTGTAAGGCCCGAGTCTAGTGTGATCGGAAAAATCAGGTATTAATCAAAGGTAGGTACCACCCAAGAAGGACGAATTTTCACAGAGATTCGCACAAACCTTAACTTGGCATTTGCCAGGGTTAAGGGTATGGCTCGGAGGGAGCAGTCCACACTGGAAGTGTTGTTTAGGTTCGTAGGAAAAATACGACAAGATTGTCATCTTCATTGACATACAACTTGCTTAAGTATACCCTCCTTTCGAAGAAATATGTGAATTGGCAGCCTACGAATGTGTCGCCAACAAATGTCATTTGTATTTTATTATGACGATAAAGCTGATGTACGTTAAGTATCTAGCCAGAATTTAACCGGTCTGACAAACAGTTTTCGCATTTAAAACATAGAGGAAACCCCTTTCTCTACCATAATGGGGAGAGTATGGCGTACTCTCTATCTCATGCCATTCTTTCCGCATCTTATATCGTGACAAGACTCGAGCGCGTATAACCTGTTCGCTATTAGATGCGTTTCCTTAGCAGTCGTGTCGGAGCTGTTCCAGGCTTGCGGTATAGCGCAAATCAGGTGTCATTTATTCAAAACTATACGGCAAGAGATGGGTCAAAAGAAAGCAGTATTAAGTGCTTCGTCAATTCTTTCCCCTGAATCTTTAGATCAACTGTTGTGACGCTTCACAGGATTGTACCCTTAGTTAAAATCATTCGATTTTTTGAGTTCCTACTTCGCTCTCTGGCCTTTCCAAAGAGAACAAGAATGCAGTGGCAGCTCAAATGTATTTGATACCAAATTTAGATGGACGAAATATACTGCTGCTCAGCATTTTGACTGCTCGTTCTCATTTCACTTGATATAACTTCAACGTCTAGAGAATTGGTACAGCGTCTACCGCATAGTATTTGCTTATTTGTAAGTTCAATAAGAAGAACGATACTACTACCAAGGGGTAAGGCACGAAATAAGATGGGCCGTCCAGAGATGGCAATTGTTGCGGTTGATCTGAAGTCCACTTAAACATGGGTACATAATGCTCTACTGAAGGAAACCTGTTATTTGTACAATCCGAGGCGGAAACAAGCAAGTCTGATCTAGATGTACGTTTCTCGGATCCCACTCTTACTTTGCAACGACTACAAGCGCACTCGGTTACATTTGACGGTCATGCTGTGAATTGTCAGAAGTCTAAAACCAAAATCAGCTTGTCAAAAGCTTTCATTGTCTTTCCAGTCATTATCCGAGTTGTCCGATTTAGACTTCACGTACTCTGCCGGCGCCTCTTGGTTGTCTCTAACATAGGCGACGCAGCACAGCGTTCAGATTGACTATTAACTCTCAGCAAAGTCATGGTATGGATCCAGATTCACACAGCATGCCAGCCCTTTTTCGCGTAGCCATCTCTACCCAAAACTTTGCTTGAGGATAGCTTCAAATTCGTCAGTCCGTAAACTGCTAAGTTACCATTGGAATCACACAGTTAAAAGCACTCGGCAACACCTTGCTCATACTGCGCTTGCCCATGGTCAGAAGCGACTCAAAAAGGTTTGGAGAACAGAACAGAAAACACATGGTACCGTGTAAATACGCTTCTTGCTACCCATAATAATCTACCGGAATCAACCCTTCTCGATCTGCTCTAGCAGTGACTTGTCACCATTCTCAAGTTAAACCGCCATGGGAGGCTTACCACCAACAGTCGCGTTATATTTCTGACCCGTAGGATCCGCTTCTTTAGAAAGTTAGAATAGAAGAATCCCAGAGTCTCCGCCCGGCCACGCACACTGGAGGTCTTGTCATTTAGCCACAGCTATAGCTCCTGGTTAAATCCCTTGCCGAGCCAAATAACGTGTGTAAACGGCAGACTCGCAAAAGTGGCATACGCGGAGATGTCCACAATGTTAAGCGCGTCACGCAGCTCATCATACAGTGGCTCTAAATCAATCAAAACGAACCACATCCATACCTTACTTAACTTAACTTTTTGGCGCTCGAAGTATCCACGCAGGGCCATTCTTCAAACACACTCACTGACAAGTACGTTCTGCTTGTTGTGTCACAGAAGCAGCTCTCGTACTACGTTTGCGCTCAAGCCGACGCCGGTTTGGGTTCTTATTCATGAGAAGAGCGCTTGGGTTACCACGAGTTGCAGCCAGGAGACTAACAAAGTTCATGGGGCACCGTCAGCTAGGCTTTGGAGACACGGATCCATGGCTACCTCAACAAGAGAAGGAGCTTGTTGGTTTGGGCCGCCCAGTTAAACTGGTTCTTGGAGTGTTTCTTGTATGACTGCATCATGAATCCCAGCAGGTAGTCGACTACCTGCTGGAGGGAGTTTCGAGTTCGTAGCGGTAGAGATTGTACCTGCTACGATACTGGCGCATATCGATCTAGCAGTTTTGCTCTGGTTCTCGGGCCAATGACCACCATTGTCTCTACAGCTAGCCACCATCTAGCGGCTCCTTAGGCAGCGAGATGAGACTACCCAAGAATTTAGTCTCAAATATGCGCTCCTAGAGCCGGTCCGTGTGTAATATCGATTATTCTATCTCGTCATCCATCGACCCGACTGTCTCGCCGAAAATGAGCACAGTTGCCACTTGTTTATCGTCAAAAAACTTGGGTTAAAACTGTCGAGTCTCATCCATAAGCATGCTATCCCACTTCACCGGATATGTTTGAAGGATTTGGGGTGACAATGTATCAGGGCAAGATGCAAAAGCTAAGGTGACATCAGAGGTCTATCCTTTCAGCTCATCAGACCATCTTCGTTAAGGAGTTCGCCAGTTTCGTCCACTTGCTGCATTTCGCCCGTCCTCTAGAGATGGACTTCTCCCAACGTGTCGTTAGGGTTTGTGACTTTCTAGAGGTGGTCAGGTTGCCCATGGTTCCTTGGGCTCCTCCTGGTGGACGCGTCATCACCGTTACCCGTCCTTAAATGCGGCCATAAGACCAACGTATACCCGCTATTTTCCAACAAATCTTTCGAGGATGGGGGGAACGCCATCTGATATTGTACTATGGATGGTGGGACCCGGCGGCCATCGAAGGGGGAAAGTTATCTCGGTGTCGGATTGCCCCCTTGTGTCAGAAGATCAAAATGACTCAGGAGAGCAAGTTTTCAACAGATTTGCCTAAACCTTAACGAAACCTGAACGTTGAACGCCGCTCTGCGGCTCCACATAGGGTAACTTTGATCTCAGGAGGTTACAAGTGTATATACAGTATCCTATGATATTTATCAATTTTTTCGATTTTTCGCTTGAAGTGTTATACTCCCTTTTATGAGAACGCTCTTAGTTGGTCCTCGTTGGAGAAGTAACAGTTGTAGATTCAATCATGGTTAAATCAAGGACAAACGTTTCAGTTGAAGAGGCATACATAGACATACAAGTCTCTCTTTGTATGACAGACGTGGATCCAGGGATAGAGATAATCACGGTGTAGCTGACAGTACCAGGCAGATCTGACCAGGAGTGGCGTTCTTCTTCTCGGAGAGCATCTGGATGCTCTCAACAAGCTTTCTCATCTTCCAGTCACCAGACCTTACCAAGAGGACTGTAGGCGATAAAAGGATGTTGAGCACCTTACTGATGTCAAGGACCTACCATTAGGGCAGTCACTGTAAGGGCCAAGCAACAGGGTGGATCTTATCTTGTGGCGAATGGTGTCGGCAAAAAACTCAGACAGACAAATGTCCTTGACGAGTCTCTTCTCCGCCACCCCTTTTTGCAGGCTATCATCCAGTTCGATCTCGCCACCTCCAAGATGGGCAAGGCAGAACATATTCTATAACTGCTTGTATAATTCATAATGCAATGTACTTGTAGTTAGACATACAGACTGGTACAGAATACAATGTCGCGCTTGATCTTTTCCTGCGCAATGGCCATCTTCTCACCCAGTGTCACGTCTCCAATGATTCTGGCTGCTGCAATCATCTCTCGGCAAATCTCGTCCATCCGCGTGATGACTCGAACAATGGTACCCTCTTGGACGTCAGTGAGTCCCATGATTTCGCTAAACGTCATGCCTCGCGCCCACTCGTACACCACCTCCATCAGTCCGAATCGCTCGCGCTCCAGGAAATCTGCTTCTTCCTGGACCATCAGCACCTGATGGGCTTCAAACACACCGTGCGTTGTCTTGAAGATGTCCTTGATGCGCGTTTTACCCTGGTCCAGTCTCGGCGTGACGCTGTCGCCCGTCATCTCAGTGGACCCTTCAAACACAAACGCAGACAGCAGAGCTACAATCTCCTCGGGCTCGTAGTCGGCAAGGAAGTTGTCCAGCACAAGCTCGGTGATAATTAGCTCAAATCCGGTGGCAATCTCGCAAGCTACCCGGCCCTTGAGTAGAACATTCAGCCCGTCATCAATGTAGTTGAGCTCTCTTAGCACTGCGATACGCTGCTCATAATCCGGCAGCAGATCCATGTTCTGGTCGCTGAGAACCTGCTTGATCGCATCAATCTGCTGCTGCGTCTCGTACATCTCGTACTGCTCAAGATACGAACTCATAAAACTAGGGCACTTGAGGCACTGCAGCTCCTTGATCGACTCCAACAGCTTGGCTCTTTCCTGCATCTTGACACTCATCTCCGCGTCCTTGACCCGGCTTAGGTTACACTCATCCCATACCGTATGGTACCGAAGGTACTTTCGAAGCGCACTAGTGAATCCTTCTACATCGGCCTTGACGTTCTGCGTAAGATTCGCCACGTCTTGCTCAATAACATACGTCGTCACCATGTCCACAGCCTCATAGTCCACCGTAAACTCCCCAAACCGCCCGACTGGTTTAAAGTGAACCAGGTGCCGCGAAACACTAGGAACCACCGTCAAGAACGGCAGTTTGCAGTTCTGCCTCTCAGTCTTACGAGACACACCTTCCACGGCAGTTCCATCCTTTCCGACATCCACTCCTGGGATCGCCACTCTCAGCACCGAAACCTTCTTCTGTGCGTACGTAAATCCAGTCAGAATACCCACCTCGCGGTGTCCTCCTCGCCGGTACACAATGACCCGGCCCCTTCTAATGATGCGCCGTCCAACTGGAGTACCAAGAGCAAGCTCAAACATCTCCTTGGCAAGCTCATTCTGCATGACAAGCAGCTCCACAGCCCTTTCAATCTCGGGACTACACACGTCGCACGGCGTGATCTTGGCTTCCGCCAGCTTTTGCTCCAACGCTTTCACGTCTTTTTCGTGCTGTGGCAGTAGCACCTGTGTCGCATTCTCCGAAAACGACCGCTTGATCATGTCCTCGACCCGCAGCGCCTCCACCCTCAACAGGTTCAGAATCATATTGTACGTGAGTCGGAACTGGCTCTGCAGCTTGGTTGGCACTCCCAGAATCATGTGCTTCAAGTTGCTGATCGCCGGAAGCGTTTGCTGGCACATAAGAATTACCGTTCCCATCGTATCCAGCCCTCTGCGGCCAGCCCGCCCAGACATTTGGGTAAACTCGCCCGGAAGCAGGTCTCGGAATGTATGGCCATCGTGCTTTCGTGTGCTGGCAAAAACAACAGTCTTGGTGGGAAGATTCAGTCCCATTGCAAACGTCTCGGTGGCAAATAGAATCTTCACCAGTCCCCTGGCAAACAGAATCTCCACCACCTCTTTCATGATTGGCAACAGTCCTCCGTGGTGGATGCCAATACCGCGCGACAAAAAGTCCCTCACCAACATGATCTGCGCTAGCTCCCGATCCTCCTTCTTGAGTCGCGCCACCGCCTTGTCCACAAACATGTGAATTTCAGACTTTTCCCGCGCGCTACACAGATCAATCGTGTTAAGCATCGTGGCAAACTGTTCGCACCGTTTCTTGCTAAACACAAAAATAACCGCAGGGAGAAGCTTGCTGCGGTTCAAATACTGACAAAGTTGGCTAAGGTCGGTTTTACCAGGGTAGTTGACATTTCGCCCGGATCCTTGCTGGAACGTTGGGTTGACTCCTCTTCCTCCTCCTCTATTTTGGCCACCGCCTCTGCCTCCACCTCTGTTGAGCTGCGGCCCTCCTCTTCCTCTTCCTCTTCCTCTTCCTCCTCCTCCTCCTCCTCCTCCACCTCCTCTTCCTCTTCCATCAGTTGGAGCCCCTCCTCTTCCTCCTGCGCCTCCTCCTGCGCCTCCTCCACCTCCTCCTCCACCACTCGTCGAACTTGCTGTAAGAGCTTCTGACGCTGACTTGTACCCACTTTCAACTAGTTTGCTGTTGCTGTCCACAACTTTGTATGTTTTAGCCTTGGACCATAGGTAGAACTCCAGTGGCACCGGTCGCTTGGGTGTGGAAATCACATATATATCCTTTTGTTTGGTCCGTCCAATCCAATTGGCAAATTCAAACGTATTAGGAACAGTTGCTGATAACAGAATCAGCTTGACGTGCTCAGGCAGCATGATAATCACCTCTTCCCAAACAACTCCGCGGTCTTGGTCATTCACATAATGCACCTCGTCAAAAATAACAAACTCCACATCGCGGATCAGATCGGCTCCACGGTACAGCATGCTTCGCAGAATTTCCGTCGTCATAATCAGGCACCCAGCTTCAGGATTGATTTGAACGTCTCCGGTGAGAATACCCACGTCCTCGTACTCCTGTTTAAAGTCACGGTACTTTTGGTTCGACAGCGCTTTGATTGGTGAAGTGTACACCGTCTTGGTCATGTTTCGATTGGCCAGCGAAATAGCATACTCCGCTATCGCAGTCTTTCCTGCTGACGTGTGTGCCGCCACAAACACAGAATCTCCCTGCTCCAGGTGGTAGATGGCTTCTTTCTGGAACGTATCAAGCTCAAACGGGTACTCTTTGGCCGGGTTCGCCACAAGCTCACTAAAGTTGGCAATCTCCTTGGCCACGTCCACAACGTGCGCCCATTCCTTGACTCGTTTCTTCTTGACCGCCGACATCGCGGCCGCCCCATCGCCATCCGTCCGACCAAACTTTAGCTGCTTGGGCAGCAGGTTATCGATAGCGTCCATCTCAGCTTGATGTTTGCCACTTTGTCCCACAACTTGCTCAAATGTGGCTTGATTCACCCCACACTCATCTTCCACTATGCCGAGGTTGTCATCGTCCTCGTCTCCATCTTCGTCTTTTCTACCGTCGTCTCCTTTTTGTTCATCCTCTTCCTCCTTGTCATTACCCAGCATGTCTGTATCATTTTGGCTCAGTTTAGCCCCTTCCATCCAGTGTCCTACTACCAGCGCTCTCGACAGACCTGGAGCAATATCAAATAGTCCATCACCGTCTCTATGGAGTAACTGTTTTTTCAAATCTTTGCCTTCAGTAGGCTCCAGTCCTCCTGGCGCAAACGGCATGAGTCCGGCCCTTCCTCGAACTAGCTCCAGCTTGGAGCCCATTTGCCGCTGCATTGTGACTGAGTTCTGAGACGTTTCGCTACCGGGGTTGGCAATGGTTTCTTCGTAGTCAATAATGTGTCCTTCCAATCCCTGTCTCGTAAACTTGACACCAATTCTCGCAGCAAACTCAGGCATCTTGACGAGTTCGTCCACATACTGCCTGGGATCCAGTTTATGGGGGCTGGTTAGACCGGTTTCTTTTTTTTAATAAACATCACAAAGACTTACAATTGTAGAATGTCCAGCCAGTCTCGGCTGAAATGTGCACTGGGTGTTAGGTATTTGTCCACAAGATATTCGTCTGAGCGCTGGATCCGTTTGTCAATCGACTTTTGGTGTTCTGCTAGACCCAGTCTTTGTTGACAATCCGGTGCAACGCCGGGCTTGCCAGCGGTTTTTCGTCGGATCTCGTTCATCTCTTCAGCAACTCCAGTTAGCCATCACAATAGCCACAACCCATGCTTATTTTATCGCCGTAAACCCTAGCCCGTCTAACCTACCGACGACCCTCTGATTCACAACATCTATTGTACCCGTCTCCCCGATTGGACCTTCAATCGTCCTGCCGAAAGCTCCGCGCACTGATCCTGTACCGGCAGTGCTGTATGCTGACGGCCACCTAAGCATAAACTACAGTCTACTAAATTTACTATGGAGTCAGCAATTCCTGGCCCATGTCTTGACCTCTGCGTTCTTAGATCACCGCCAGACCAGATCGATCCCAGGATGTTTGACATGGAGCAATTGGATCGTGGCCATGTGCCCCACTATGGCATCCTCCAGTACTGCCAACGTAACCCTATCCTGCTGCCTCCTACTTGACAACCTCTCCACACTAAGCCTATGCATCATGCCAGCACCTTGCGCCAATACCCTCTTTCTGCAAAAATCGTGTCCCTCACGACCACATACAGTGATTGGACGTTTATCATTCCAAGTGCCACCAGCAGCTGATATGTTTTGGGCCGTATGCCGTAGATTTCCGCCGTTTCAACGTGTTGAGTTTCAACTGCCGGAGCGTGGATTTGGGAACGCCGGTATACCTCCACCTAGCAGTGGATCTGTAGTGTACGCAGCCGTCTACACCGCGACAAGTCCAGTGTGTGCGGAGATTGCGTCCAGAACGAGCTTAACTCGGATGAATTCAAGGCAATCTGGCAAGCTTTCACGAAGCCCCTGGCCAACAGTTCCAGAATACGGCCAGTTTCCTGCAAATTGTGCTGCTCTTTGTTTCTCCTGCTCCTCGGAACTAAAGTAACGGGCGTCTACGCCCATTAGTTCCAACCTCTCTAGCATTTCCCACCCGTCCTCGCCAAGCACAACCTTGCGGACGCTGCCTAGGCTAGGATACGGCAATGCCAGCCTCCGCAACCCATGCTTTTGATGGCTGTGTCTACCACAAAGTCGAGCAAGTTGCTGAGCTCCCTGTCGTAAGGCTTGATCACTGTGCCTACCACAAAGTCGACGAAGTCGCTGAGCTTTCCGCTTGGCAACCGCATCGTACAGCATGTTATCGTTCTGGGAAATCCTCAGCTCAGTCATCTATCGCCAAATGCATGTAGGTGCGTCTCTCCACAGATTTAACTCGCAGCGTCCGGCCGCCCTGCGGTATTTGACCTCATGCCTCTGCTTCTGCTTGTCCCACTGCCACCAGAACTGCTGCTGATAGTCTACTACATTCCTCCACGCCTGCCATACGCCACGAAGCTGCATAACGTTTTTAACCTGACGGGTCTTGTCCTCATCAATAGGTCGAACTGAACTTAGGAGAACCTGTTCGTCCCATAATGTACAGAGTCCCACAGTCGAGGCAAGGTAGCGTAATGTAACCCATTCTGGAAGAATGTCCCTCCATCCACTCAAAAAACCCTACTCGATCTACACCGTGCCGCTCAAAGCCGCTCAAAGCCTGATGGTCGGAGTCTCCCAAATGAGAACCACGCAACTGTCTTGATCCACCCTACGGGGCTATTGGATATTTGGGCCAGCCAGATCATGTCGCTTGCCGTATGGCTGCTGTCTGGCCTTTTTCTCCTTAGGTTTGGCTACGGCAGACTGTTCTTGGTGGCCAATAACGTTGGCCCTCTTTCTAGGCCCATTTCTGCTGATCTCCATACAAGGATCAAGATAAATGACAATATAGTATTGGGTATTCAAAATATAAATATACTCATGCTGCCTTTTGCCGCTTGCGCTCATTCCAGTGTAGCGTAGACGTGAGTCGGTCAAACCACGAAACAGAACCGTTGCCATTGTTGACCTTTGGGAACGGGTACCGCGACGCAGACACCGCCAAAAAATCGCCTCTTCGAAGCTCAATCCGGTGTTTTCCGTCAAACGCACACCACGCAGACGTTCGCGCATCATACGGTACCGCCACTCTCAGAACCATCGCGTCCGGAACAATAATAGGCCGGAACGAAAGCGTATGAGCGCAAATAGGCGAAACCAAAAGTGCAGGAATATCCGGATGCACAAGGCTCCCTCCAGCTGACAGCGAATACGCTGTTGAACCTGAAGGCGTGGAGATCACAACTCCATCCGCCTGCATCGTGGTAATGTAGTTGTAGTCAATGAAAAGCTCCGTGGTCGTAATCACTGGATTGGGGCCTCGGTCCACAAGCACCTCATTCAGAATGCAAAACGTCTCCGTGGGCTCATGACTCGAGAGAATCCGGCTATCGTCCGCGGTTTCGATTTCGTTCTTGAGATCCTCCGTGCCATGCTTTCCGTCAACCTCTCGCGCTCGAAACACAGTACAACTGAATCTCATCCGCAGCGAGCACGAAACTCCATTCAGCAGACAGTCCAGAATGATCTTGTCCCGGTCATCCCACATGTACTCGGTCATGAATCCCAAACTTCCCATTCCGATACTCAACACAGGTGGAACCACGTTCTGGAATAGCCACGACGTGAATAGAACCGTTCCGTCTCCTCCTAGCGAGATCACAAAGTCAAACATGTTCGGGTCGTTCTTGCACATGTCTTGCGTCCAAAAGTGCAGTCGTTGTTCAATATCGCTCCCACTCACTGGTCCCTTGTTGCTGTCGCTAATCAATTCGTCATACCCAAACGCTGCATTCCGTCCCACAACGTCCTGTACACTCACATGCAGCGGTCCATGACTCGACTGCACCTGAAGTAGCCACAACACCAGCTTTCGAGTGAGAGGAACCATGGTTGGGTCCGATAGCTTGGAAATCACAAAAATGTGCCTAATGTCCAACTTCATGGTCAAATTGCTCAGATTCTGCGACAGATCTCGTACACTGACCACCATCTCCGTCAGCGATTCCTTGCCAATGATCTCGCTTGGGCTATTGATTCCCGAGCCCCATCTTGACACCCCGCTCGACTTGTTGTCTTTATCAACGTCAAAGAGCTTGTGCACTTTGCATTTCAGCGAGCTTTTCGTGACTCCTGCTGCAACTGTATTCTTGCATGGGTTTTCTTTGGTGTTTGATGTCTTTGTGTTGGTGCTGTTGCTGGTGGCACTACCGCTACTGGTACCGCTACTGGAATTGTCATGGTCGCGCATCGCCTCAATGATGATGCGGTTCAATTGTGGTGAATTCTTGTCAGTCATGTTTGTTCAATTGTTGGTTCAAGTCAAACTTACCTAGACTATAACTGCCTTACTTCTTCAATGCCGGCTAGGCCTTTTTGTGGACAAGTGTGAGGCTGAAGCTCTGTCAACACTCTCTTTGTGAAATTTCTCAACCACAGTGTGGATTGTTCAATTGAGTATGCTTGATACTAACTAAAACAATCGCTTGCGATTTTCTCCCTTTCCACAGACAAACTTGTCTGTCTGACTCTGTCCGACTCTGTCTGTCTCTGTCTGTCTCTGTCGGGCTAAAATGTAAAGTTCGTTCTTAGGGTCTCGTCAGACACTGTATCTTAGCTTTATCAACATGCTCCCTGAGGCGGCGCTAAAAGCTTTGCACCAGCATGTTCTTGGAGACATAGACAACATGCCGGTTGGATCCGACTGTTTGGTGTACAGAGATGGAGAACAATTGGCCGCCGTACGAGATACGGTCTACCGGTGCTACGAAGGAACTTCCACTTGGGTCCCTTGGTACAAACTCTCCACCACCAGAGAAACAACAAAATCTGACAAATCTTCCATTAGAGCCATTCAGATGAACAACACACGCACGCTTCTGGCCCTCGTGCTACACAATGAAATTGTCGTCATAGACTTTCCTCCAACGCTAAGTGGTAATCGCCCCACCCGTCCTCGCCATATACGCACCATCCACTGCTGCAGAAATAATCACTTTTCCATCTACAAAGCCATCTGGAGCCCTATTGCCACCAACGACGCAGTCTTGGTATATCTTGCAGGAGGCTGCGTCATTGGCACCATCAACGTGTTGACCGACTCTCTGGGCCAGGAAATGTGTCCATTTCAAAACGCTTCAGACCTGTACTCCCCTTCGGTCCTGTTTGAAGAAACCCACATCACTTCCATATGTTTCGGCACAAGTACCGACCCCTACGGACCCCTTACCCTCTATGCCATTACAAAAACTGGCGACATGTACGGACTATGTCCGTTTGTGCCGTCCCAGTTTCTCATGTCCACCGCCGATCTCGACGCCATGCTGGATGAGGCTGCCCAAGCTCAAGCTGATACAAATAAGGACGCTCGCTACAGATCTCACTATGGTGACCAGCTCACTTGGATCTCCCAGGTCTGGCACCAAGCAAAGACCCTGGCTTCTGGTCCATATTCCCCAGTAGTACGACTAGATCCCGCCACGGGTGCCACCAAAGTATGCTGGAAGGTCACACGGCCATCGGGGTTTCCTCCTCTCAAGCTACAGGGACCGTTTTCTATTCAGCCGTTTCCCCCAGCACTCTACGAAGGTGAGGCTCTAGACATATGTGCTACATCCACAAAATGTATGACGGTTTTGGCCGTCGTCATGTCCACACAACGAGTAAACTTACTTCTCCAGGATGTGAGTCTCGATATGCAGTGGGAGGTCTCGAACTCTTCCGCAGCCGCCGCCGCCACCGCCGCCACCGCTACCGCTACCGCCCATGACAGCGAGCTGACGCTCGCTCTTGTGGAGTCGGTGGATTTGACGCTTGTTGGTAAGATACCGTCGTCCGTAAACTCTCATGTATCCACCCCCTCAAAGTCGCCTCACCATCGCGTTACCTTTGCTATGCCCCAGCAGCAAGCTGTCCACGCCTTGTCCCACGTGGCATCCCCCACTTCACAGCATCACTCGATGAACAATACTACTGGTACTGGTCAGAGACCTCCATCATTGTCATCCTCATTTACAACTACCCCCGAAAAGACTACATGGAAGACGGCCCGATTGCTGTGGCCCACCGCTAACAACCTCTACATTATCTCTCCCTCCACTGCCTATACTATTGATATCAGGCCCTGGGCTATCCCGCTAGATATGGCAATTGAATCTGGCAACCTTGACACCGTCTCCAAACTTATTGCTATCAACTTGCGTAGTACCCATGTTCGAGTGGTGCCCGAGTCCGACGACTCTGGTTTGTTTGGTGTGTTTTCATCCAAGTCGTCCCCAAATATGGCCAATCTCATGTACTTATGTACTGGTCGGCACCTCTACTCGGAAGCTTTGGGATCTAACGGCAATACTCTAAGCGACGGTGGTCCCGCGGTGGTGGTAGACGTTCTGTCTTCTACTTCTTCTTCTTCTTCTTCCTCCTCCTCCTCCTCGTCAGCCACCGCCTTGCAAAAATACAAGTACCAAGGGCTGTTGGCCAACAAGCCGTTTACTGTCGACTCGGTATTGGAAGAAATCGACGAGGACGTGCCGGTGCCACCTCCTGGCATCGATACTGCTCGTAAACCGATCTCGGACGACATTGACTCGCAAAAGTACTTTGTTGCCGTGTCAAACCACTTTTCCGACCAGTTTGGTATCCTGGAAAAGGCTGGTCTTTTGATGCACAACCGTCTCCGTCTACAAAAGAGCGAACTTTTTTCGCAGCTGGACCGCCTTTCTCAGTTACTCAAGACCATTCGCCAGCAGAACGTTCCAACCGACCAGGTTGCCAGGGCCCAGCACCGTCAACATGAAATCTACTCTCGCGCACATAAGCTCCTGGAAGAGCTGAGTCGCAAGCGTAGCTTGCGTCTCAGCAAGCAGGAAGAGAACTGGATCGCAGAGCTTCGTCGTCTAGACGACAGACTCACCGGCAACCGCCTCACTGGATCCACTTGTTTGGAAAAGCGCATCAAGAATACAATCCGCAAGGCAGAGAAAGTCGTTGATGAGGCACAATCGGTCAAAAACGCAACCAAGAAGCTCAAAAACGAACCGTCCCCAGAGTACAACGTCAGTATAGGCGAGCTCTTTCAATCACTAGACAGTCAATCCCGTCTTCTTAAAGAAGCAAAAACACAACTCTCTGCGTTGCTGAATGATATGAATCTGTCAAAGTCGGATGACGTCGATTTGTCGGACAAGGTGCACCGTTTAGGTATTATGACTAAATAGACCTTACACTACTGAAAACAAGAATATGTTTGTACAATTACGTCCGTACACAAGATATGTCCCGTCAACATCTGTACCATGAAATGGAATAAATATATATACATTAAAAGTCGGTGACCCGGCCGTTAAACGAGTAGTCGCCGTGGCGGAGAGGATCCTGCTTGGGACCTCCAATCTCTCCAGTTTCTGGGTTCCGATCTCCCTCAAATTCAGCATACGGTTTGCGGTATTCCGGGTGCGTAAGTTCTCCATCATCGGTTTTGCCAAAGCTATTATGGGCCTCTTTCTGCAGACGCTCAAACTCTTCTTGGTCTTTCTTGGGGAGTCTTGGAGGCGCAGGTTGAGGCTTGAACAGATCTGCCTGCAGGGCAGATCTGTTGGAGAAATGTCGACCTGCCGCTAGTATTCTTGTACTACTGCAACCACGTCTACTGCAGAGTGTGAGCATCCGTGCTTGCATGTTGACCAATAGTTTAAGTTTGTGCTAGACAAAACAATGTATTATCATAACTATCATTATCACAATCTACTTACATTAAATGTAGAGGGCCGAATTATACCTGCCGCGAGACTTTTGTTTAAGCTTGTATGCACGGTACGCCACAAAGCCTCCATACAGCACAGTAGCAAACAACGTAAGCTTAAACACAAACTTGAGCAGCCACCACACGCCGCCAAAAAACGCCGACATGGCGCCTCCAGAACTAGAGTCCGAATCTGACCCACCCCCAATGTTAAACCTGGCGTTCTGGTTGCCATTGAGATAGTAGTCCACGTCGGCAAACCCTCGAGGCGGTCGGTCAATGTGATACACATGCAGTGAGTGGATGTCGTGGTTTTCACTGAGCTCGCCCGTCTGCGCCGACAGCGCCAGGTACACGGCATCTCCCAGATCGTACCCGTCCACCGCAAAACACTTTTCGTACTTGCCGCGGCCGCGGTAGTCCATCTCCACCGAGATAAACTCTCCCTTGACGTAGACAATGCGCATTTTGGACGGCTGTGACTTTGCATTGTGGATACCACGGACCGACCAGCCTGCAACCTCGTTGGCCCGGCCGTCGTTTTCTTGGTCGTACTTGGTTTTTCCATCTCCTCTCAGCAACTGGCAGTAAGGAAAGATCCGTCCCGGGCCATTGTTTTTATACGTGTCAATGGCAACAGCACTGCCGCTGAAGTAGTCTGGCAGCCCAAACACGCCTCCGGCCTCCTGCGGTGGTCTTTCCAATAGCCACAGTGCCATTCCATCACCGTACATGCTATTGCCATGGCCATGGATGCTGAACTCCATTTCCAGGATGAACTTGTGGGGCAGAATGCGGTTGGATGCTAGCCATCCCCGTTGGTCCTGTGTGTCGCCTGTCAGCCGAATAAAAGAGTCGCTGCGGATAAAAGTGCTACCGCCAAAGTCGTAGTACCGGCTGCCCGAGTGTTTGTCGAGAAACGGCACGTCCAGTTTAAACATTGGTAACTCCAATTTCTGGAACGGGTTATCACCAGCAGCAAACTCTGTTGGTGGCTGCTGCTGGGCCGCTATACCGAAAACCTGGCTGGCAGCAGCAGCAACTGCCAGCAGGACCCTGCTCAGTTTCATGTGTTTGGTTGTGTTTTTTTGTTTGTGTGTGTTGTAGGTGGTAGTATTGCCACAGCTGTCCAGCTTCTTCTGTCAGCCAAGGTGTCCTTAACGGTGGTTTAGTGCTGTTAGGTGTTGATGTACGTAATGTGGACTCCACTCCACGCGGGTACGCCGTGCGGTTACATGTGGGTGCGCGTGCGCGTAACGTAACTGTGTGTGAGTAACCATGTGCTTTAGTGGCCAAAAGCCCTCCCCTAACCTTGTCTCATCTTTCTCGATTCTCCTCGGGGTATCGACGCGTAGGTCATGTCGTGCTTCCAGATGGTCAAATTTACAATCAATAGTAGAGTTGAATTTGAATTTGTTGATTGCCGCTTTTTTCTTTTTTTTCTTTTTTTTTTTCTGCTTGCCAGTGCACAAGTTCATAGTGAAGCCGACTGGGCCGGGTGAAATTCACAAGGATATGATATGCCGCAACTTGGGTCAATTCAAATAGAAAACTACTTGCTAGTGTCGACTGTCAAAGAAAAGAATATATTCCAATCCTTCCTCATCCCAATCTAGCAACTCCATGGCCGGCCCCGTTGAACTTCCTTCCGGACTCGTGCGGCAACCGCCAAACTGCAACTCCCACGCAATATTTGTATTTGTGAAACAATCCTCTACTGACAACCGACAACTGACAACCGACAACTGACATGTGGCTATCAGACCTGCAAAGTAAGTGCTCTAGTCAAAAGGCTCTGTGTAATAATGCTAACAAGAAGTCGGCGTGGCGCTCGTCGCCGTCGGGGTGATTTTCTTTGGACTCGGCGTCATGACCTTTTTTGATGCTGCGCTTCTGGCATTTGGAAACATTGTGTTTCTCATTGGAACCGTGCTAATCATTGGGCCCCAGCGCTCGGCCACCTTTTTTATTCAGCCCTCAAAACTTCGCGGGTCGATATGTATGGCTTTTGGTATTCTACTGATTCTACTCAAACGCTCGTTTATTGGGTTTTCCGTCGAGATGGTCGGCATTCTGCAACTATTTGGCGACTTTTTCGCCGTCATCATTGCGTTCCTACGCAGTTTGCCATTAATTGGCCCGGTTCTGTCCAACCCATACATTGCGCCGGTAAGTTTTCTTTTGATCCAATGTTTCAATTCAACTAACAAGACCATTGATAGATTGGCTGGCGTCCGGATTCTTCCAGTCTAACAAAAATTATAACGACTGTATATCCAACAACTCACATCTGCCTAATGCTCTAATGATCTCGCCACGACTACCACCACTACTACACAAGTATTATCAATTATCTTTTAGACAAACAAATGCGTTTAATAGCCAACGCCAATCAGATAGTCCCCAAGCTGCTCGACCACCTTGGTGGCCTCACCAGGCTGGGTGGGAGCAGAATAGTGAGCAACCAGAATCGCCTGTTTCGTACGAACAGCCACAATTCCAGACTCCTCGTGCTTTCCATAGATACTGCGGTCGTCAGCACGGAGCAAAAAGTACTTTTGTCCCTGCACATGCAGGCCATTGGCCTGCAATTGCGAAGGGTCCTCAAATCCGCGAGCAAGCTCGCTGATCTCAGCCGCGCTCACATCAAATCCAGCGCTTTGAGCCCAAACACTGTCTCCAGCACGAGAGTAGATGGCGGCTCTGTCCACCTTGCCAGATCCCAGGACGTTGTCAACGTATGCTTGTTAGTTTTTCTGGAAGTTTGGGATAATTTGGGATAATTTGGGAAAGATGGTCTCTCTGCCTACTTTAATACGTGACGTGTATCAAATGTTGCCATCAGTCAGTATAATCCTCAGCAGCGAATGTCCTCAGAATCATTGAAATCAACAACCAGATTGGCCCGCCCATGTGACTTGAGTAGCACTCCCTAAATCGTAGCTCCCCTCAATTGGGATCTCTCTCAATTAGCTGTAGACCCCTGTCACAAGTTCATGGACCTGTGCTGCAAATTAAAACCCTTTTCAGGCTGATTCGGAGCCTCGCCGTGTGCAACTGACAAAGCACTCAATGTCTGCATGAACCTGTTGCATTGCTCGCAACCTCCCCACCAAATCAAAACCAAAATGAAGATTCGAATCCACTCACCTTGCCACGACATGTTCTAACCACTGTTGTGTGTCTTTGTTTGTTCTCTTGTTTGTGGGAGCGTGTGTTTTGCGTCAACCCCAACACCGACTCGGGAGGGTAACCTTTCTTGGGCAACAATGCGCTGACTTTGGCTACAACTTATCAGCCGGCGGCTTCTTTTCTACGTCAATTCCAAATCAAGAGTCAGTGATCAAATTAAACATTAGCAATGTCAGACGGTAAGTGATGAGATGATGACATGGTGAGATGTTGAGTGAGTGGTCAGTTAGTGGTGTTTTTGGGAATCATGCTCAGCAGACCCTCCGCCGTGGTCAGTCCCTGAACATCCATGGACGCATGAATACCATCCATGGACTCTGGGGGAGGAGGCTGCTCGAATCTGAGTTTTTGGCGGAGTTGCTCGAGCTCGCGAGCTGTTCTCGCGTCTAGGACTTCGGATCTTCTCTTTCGGCGGTAATCGCTGAGTCTGGGGCCCATAATGGGCGCCTCTTGTCTACTGTATCGTGGAGTTCTTTCGTCACAGAATGGATCAGCCATTTCCTCAATAGAACCCGTTCCTGCAGACGTCGTGGACACCAGCTCAAACATATCAGTCTTCTCCGGCATCCAACTGCTGTGGTGTCGTTTGTGGCCCAACAAGTCTTTGTTGTTGTTGTTGTTGTTGCCACCACCGGACAAAGGGCTTGAATTATCATATCCAGATAATGACGTTGAGTTGGACGGCTGGTTGCACTGCGCATCATCGGCAAACTCTACTCTTCTGTTGTACGGGTTGCCGTTGTAGTTGCCGCTTTCCATGTCTTCATTGTAGGCGCTCACAGGACTGTCTTTCTGGGGGCTTTTGGAGCGGGATCGGACTTGTCGCTTGCGGTTACTGCCACTGAACCACAGTCTCTTGGACTTGCTTGTTTGATCATCTTCGTCTCCTACTTCAAACGAAATGCGATTCATGGGTGAAGCCTCTCGCGAGTCGCGATGTTGAGAGTCATCGGGAGCTACACCCTGGTAATCGGGTTGGGATCCTCCAAAGCCTCCGGTGGCACTTTTTCTTCGAAAAAGCATAGTGGTTGGTTTACGGAGTAGAGAACTTATACCAGTGCTGATACCTAGAGCCGATTTGCGCTCTCGTTCGCGATCTCGCTCGATTCCAATCACCGTTTTGCGTCGGTCAAACATGCGGTGGGTCGTTTGTTGTAAGTCTTTTTTTCTAGTGTCTCTCGTCATGTATCTGCTTTTATTCCTCGATTCTCAGGGTCTCTCCCATTCTGGACCCTGCTCGATTTGGAATAGCCGGGTTGAGCCTAATGAAACAGCCGTCTGGTTAGTTGACTCACCCATCTTTCACTTTGTATGTCTCTCGACACCCTGTTCGGGCTAGGGCTCGCCTACCATCATCTGCCTTTGCTCGCCCTCGCTTACTCCGACAGTGTGGGGAAACCTAGCCTTGACGGGACCATAATTCAGTTTCAGGTATAGTGTTTCTGGGCGTTCGGCGCCGGCTAAAATCGGTCCGATTGACGATACTGTGATTATTGTTTCACTTTGACAATACCTTGGTTACTATGGTCATGTCTCTGACCGACTTTTTTTTTTTTTTTTTTTTTTTCTTTTCGTCCCGTCGTCCGAATACTAGCGACGCCATGCCGCCTTCAAAGCTTGTGCCACTGACGCTGCAGTCACATGTGATTCTATGCAACTCTAATTTCCTTCTTTTCTCGCCTAATCCGTGTCTCTGCCCAGCCTAACCAAATGGGCGCCATATGCAAGCCCGTGCATAAAAGTTGTACTGCATCTTGGAGCTGAGGGTAGCAGTATTGCATACCTTTGTCACCTGTTAGTCATGTCTCCTTGCTACAAGTTTGTCTGATGTTTGAATAATGCTTAAACTACGCCTTTATAGTCGACGCTACGAATAACAACAGATAACGACGAATAACGACAGAGAGATGGCTGCCGCCATCTCTTACGTCCTAGTGCCCACCGTTCGTCCAAGTCCTAAACCATAGTCGTGGGGCTCAATATTTTTGTCCACACACAAACAACAAAAGGCATGGGCAGGAAAATCCTAGGATTGGGTAATACGTCGGGCTCGTCCAAAATCAAACGCAAGATCCGCAATTTGGAGCGATTGCTACGTCTAGAGACACTAGACGCAAACAAACGAATCGAGTGCGAGAGAGCCCTGCAGGCAAATCGCGGGGAGCTGGAGGAGATTGAGAAAAACCGCAAAACAAAGCAGGTTGCCCAGAAATACCAAATGGTGCGTTTTTTTGAACGCAAGAAGAGTACCCGTCGGCTAAAGAAAGCCCTGCGTCAATTGGCGGAACACGATACAGGCAATACTGACGAAGATGGATCGGCTAGTACCGGCGGGAACGAAACAGACTACCGCAAGGCATTTGAGGAGGCAGAAACAGACTTTTACTATGTTCGTGAGTATCCGCTGGATCAAAAGTACGAATCGCTCTATTCAGAGGCGGAATTGAGCGATAAAGCCAAAGCAGTGAGAGAGCAGGTGAGGGCCAAGCTCAAGAACGGTGAGCTCAAAGGCGGCATCGAAGACGGCAAGGCTGTAGCTCTGGAGACATCAGATGATTAGCTATACACTACTAACAATCAAATAAATTAAAACATTACTGCAATTGCTGCTGCTTGATGAACTTGCGGCCTTTGGCAAAAAGTCCCTTGGCCTTCTTGCTGGACTTTTCTCCCAGACTGCCAATGGCTTCCTTGGCTCCAGATGTAGACGACATGATCTGCTTGGCGGGCCGGATAATGTTGGTGGACACACTGCGCTGCGACGCCAATGCCAGCTGCTCCTCCTTCTCTGTAGGTTTGGGTGGCTGCCCAGACATGTACAGATCCGAGGGTGGATGGTTGGTTGATGCCCTCGCCAGCCAGTCCTTGATGCCCGATGTGTACTCAGCCTCGCGCTGTAACGCCGCCTCAAACGCCTCTCGTCGATGAAGAGAGCCGTTGACCTTGAGCGTTCCCATAAAGTCAAACGTTGGTGGCCGGTTGACCTTGGTGGCGAGACTCACGCTGGATGCCTTGGCTGGGATGCCGTCTTTGCTGGTGCTGGTGCTGGTGCTGGCCAGCTCGTCGCTTCCATTGGCTGTTGTTGTTTTGGCCGTCTCAAACGCCTCATCTCCGCTGGTGGCGTCTTCGTATTCGTCTGCCGCGCCTACTTCTCGGTCGTCGTCATCTAAACTACTGGCACTATGACTTCGACTATGACTTCGACTATGGACGCGATCCATGTCAGACTCATCGCTGTTGTCGTCCTTGATTGTGGTTAATTTGTCTCCATCGGAATCACCACCACCAGCAGCCTCTGGGACGCCGCCGCCCGTGGTATCCATGATATTGTTGGGAGACTTGACTGGCTTGAGCGGCTCGGTGGGCTCTACAAACTTTGACGAGCTCTGGTATAGCGCTAGAAGCTCTGGATCGGGCTCCTCTTCTTCTTCTTCCTCACTGGGTAGTCCGACACTCGTGGGGTTGATCATGGCGGGAGGCACCAATCCAGGCTGCTGCTGCTCATGGTGGTTTTGCTCAATGCTCTTGAGAATCTCGTCGGTTAGTTCCTCTTGAGTGTACTGCTCGGATCCACGTTTTTCTTCAGGCCCTTCTGGGCTCTCCGATTCATCGTCGTCAATCGTCACCTCTCGTCCATACGATGCCTCTGCCACTCTCAAAGGATCATCACTCTTACGTCGTATAGATTTGATGCTATCACTCGTGCCCAGCAAAGAACTATCGCCACCAGATGAACCGCCTACCAAACTGTCGGCTGACTTTCCTGCGGCTGGAATGGGAATCGGTGCCGCCATGCTCTTCAATTCTGGTGATGCTTCTTTCGGTGACCCTTCCTCTGGTGTTTCTTCCACTTCCTCTGCTGATTCTTCTGGTGACGACGAAGAGGACTCCACTAGGGGTTTCCATCGGCCTTTTGCTCTTGGTTTCAAAGGTTCGGACTCTGGCTCAGGTTCCGGCTCGACTGAAGGAATTGCTTCTGGAACGGTTGCTCCATCCACGCTCTTCCGGCTCACTAGAGGCTCGATTGGCGCTAAAGGTACACTGGCCGTCACATTCATAGTATCCACAACAGGCTCATCCCCGACTTCCGGTTCTCGATCGTAGTACCCATAAATGTCGTCGTATGAGTCCTCATGGGACCCATTAGATACCCGCGAGTGACAATCACTTCTCTGGCTGGTATTCACCTCCTCCTCCTCCTCCTCCTCCTCCTTCTTCTTTGTCTCTCGCTCCTGCTTGGACTCGCCCTCGCTTTCAGAATCCACGGTGCCTTCGCCCAACGCGTACTTTACCACTCCTTCTTCCACAAATCGCTGACTTGTTGTCGATGCATTGGACTTTTGGTGCGCCACACTCACGGGTTCGGAGCCCCGTCGCTCGGTTCCTAACTGAAGCGGCTTGGGTGGCTCGGGCACTGAATACTGCTGAGGAAGCTCCGGAATCTCTGGGATCTTTGATTTGGTTGGACTTTCCTTGCCGTTGCCGTCGTTACTGGCATCATCATCAAACTCGTCCTCGTCACCCCAGTCATCTCCTTCGTACGACTGGTTGCTGGCTTGGACCCAGCGCTTGGACTTCATTCGGCCCACAACCGGCGCAAACGATTTGTAGCTTGTTAATATTGTAGTTCTTTAATTGATTGACGTTGATACTTACTCTGGCTGTGACATGCTGTTCGATTGTGAATACGGTCCGTGTGTGTGTGTGTGGATAAAGTAACCCAACCTTCGTCAGTCAATACAATCTTACAAACTGTTAGTGTATATATTACTGACCAACCACCACCATCTTATCGGTCAATACTGCAATTTTGCTTTATCTACACGGTCCTGGCCATGGACACGAACCTGCTTGTCCATTAACTGGCGGATACTATGACATCCAGAGATTCCTACAGATAGAACCGGTTCCAGTTGTTCGAATGGCAACTTGGACTCAGAAAGCACCGATAGTATCTTTTCGGATGTACCCAGAACGGCAACAGTGACCACCGGTAGCTCCTGCTCCTCAAGAGTATTGGGATCCAGTAGTGGTGAAACACCATACAGTGCAGTGGCACATGCACTCACATATTCCGGCATGGGGATACCTGCATCAATCAACGCAAGCGTGGTTGCGTTAACACACGCTGCATATAGCCCTCCGTCTTGTGCTAGCACATGTAGTTGGACACTAACGTGTGCTCGTGGATACAGATGCAACATGGCGGCTTGTTGAAACGTTGCTTCCAACATGCGCTCCATTTCTGCTGTGCGCCGGTCGGCTCTTGCGTTTGTGTTGGTGGTGGCTTTTCTTTCAAAAGTGCTGAATGGACTGACGTTCAGCTTCACACTGATACTGGCCTGCTCAGGCTGGCCCGGCACGTTGGTACTGCTACTGCTTTTGTTTTCTGGTTCTCTAGGGCCGTTGACAATACAAACCACCTTGGTTGAGCCCATTTGGACTTGGGCCGATCCATCGCCAGCATTCACATATAAGTTGAGCCGACTTTCAAACAGACGGTGTTCATTCCACCGCCGGCCGTCGTTGCGAATGCCCTCTGGTGGGTATAATTCTTGTCGGGGCATGCACAACTGCAACTCAAACTAACTCTATTATTACCACCTCTCATTCATTCACTATCAAAGGTTCTTGCCGAAAAACTCCACTAACTTGGGACCAGATACAGCAACGTCATCATACAGATCAAAGTGGTTCCTTCCGTCAACAACAAACAGTTCCTTGGGCTGCTTTTGCAATAGCGTCTTCGCTGTAATGAAGCGTCTGGGCATTGGATCCGGCAATCATCAATAACGGCCGAGGAGAGATCAGGTGCTGCCACGCAAAAGAGTTGTAGCACACCATAAGATCGTAGCTGGACGCTGGAACCTTCCGATCCGACCGGGGATGTTTCCTCAGCTCGTTCCATAGTATTCGGCGGCGTCTTTGAAGAAGGGTCGGGGTCGGGGTCGGCATAATCGGGGATTTCCGACTTTTCAACGCTGAACATTGCCGACGGTTCAGCCTTGGATCCATTGGTGCATTTGTCCGCCAGTCGGCAGCTGCCTGCAGAGCTCCAGCAATCGCATCGGGGTTTTCCTTGAGGTTCTTGTGTACACCACCATTGCGGGTCATACTCCAGCACTCACCGTGGCTAGTGCCTTGACCGACAGTCACCCACCCGACGCGCAGATCCCAAGAACTCCAATACGATTGGGGTCAACTTTGCCCTCGAGTGTCGTCAAGAAGCTGACCGCGGCCTTGATATCTTCAACTCGCTGATGCGGGTCCTCCAGTCCACGGGTTCTCCCGTACTCTCGCCCTGGTAGCCTGCGTCAAACGTAAGAGCGTAGAACCCAGCCTGGATAGCAAGCGCGCATGGGTTGCAGAGGTTTGTTCTTTGACACCGGTCATGGGATGACCAATGACAATTGCAGCGCCATTGCGTAGAGTTCACCGCTAATGTGCAGCATAAACAATAGGAAGCTAACTTTGAAGGACATTATCGTGATTCAGTGATGAAATCTCAGTGTATTGGATCTAGCATCCTCCTTTTTCCTTGAGTATTGTTAGTGAAAGTGGACATGGTCCATGACGTAAGTTGTGCACAAGCCGCGCCGGTATATAGGTATTCCGTCGGATTTAGCGGGGTTAAATCCATCTTCAATTTCTTTCGTAATTCAATAATCTGGACATTAATTTTGCATGATTGCAAACCGGCCAATTATATAAAGCCATCGGTTGTTATTCCGGTTAACACCATCAGCACTTTTGCTTTCATTGTTAATCCCGTTGGTTAATCCCGTTGTGCTACGGACAAAGCTTGGTCCGGACGGACCGGAATTAAGTTATTCTCTCATACACACATATATATATATATATATATATATAGAAATAGATGGTATCATATCGTCAAGTCAACATGATCAATTCCAAGTATGTCAAAGTTCACCAATCGACAAAAGGACCTGGAGATTCTCGTCCCACAGCCCTTGAAATCGTCAAAGATTCAGGCCGTGAAAATGGTTTGACCAACAAAGTGATATTCATCACAGGTTGCTCATCTGGCTTGGGCGTCGAGACCGCCCGAGCATTATACATCACTGGAGCTACGCTGTATCTTACAGCTCGCAATTTGAACAAGGCAAAGACTGCATTGGGCGAGGAGTTGGTATCAAGCCCCCGAGTCCACCTTTTGCACCTGGACCTAAACTCGCTGGCTTCTGTGCGTGCATGTGCCAAGGAATTTCAATCTAAATCAGACACTTTAAACATTCTCATTGAGAATGCCGGCGTGATGGCATGCCCAGAGGGGCGGACGGCAGATGGGTTTGAGACGCAATTTGGAACAAACCATGTGGCCCACTTTCTGTTGTTCCATCTTCTTCGGGAACGCCTCGTTTCCTCGTCAACTCCAGCATTCAATTCTCGAGTTATCATTGTTGCATCGAGTGCCCATCGTATGTCCTCCGTTCACTTTGACAATCTCAGCCGAGAAGGCGAATATGAGCCCTGGACTGCATACGGCCAGAGCAAGACGGCCAATATCTGGACGGCAAACGAAATCGACAGACGTTACGGATCCCAAGGTGTCCATGCTTTCAGTCTGCACCCCGGTGCCATTGCTACAGACCTTCTTCGCCATGTACCAGAAGAACAGAAGGCCAACTGGGATCAAGATGAGTTTTTGAAGAACTACTGGAAGAGTCCCGAACAAGGAGCCGCCACCACGGTTTGGGCAGCAATCGCTCCAGAACTTGAAGGAATTGGAGGCAAGTACTTGGATGATTGTCAAATCGCACAACCAGCCGATCCTTCTCAGCTACATGGACCAGGATATGCTGAATGGGCATACAGTCCTAATCTCGAAGCAAGACTATGGACCACAACCCTGGATTTGCTTAATGAACGAGACTAGTACTTAATAAAGTCGTTCTATCTTTGTACATCATTCCAGATCCAAAAGACATGACTTGGATGTCAACGTTATGCTATCCACAAGCCATCACAACGCTTTACCATTTGGGGAATGACAGGTCTCAGATAAATGACATTAAACGGCCAGTTTGGTATAATTTACTGTACCCCGCAAACCTTGATAGGATTGTCATGCCATGATGATGAGACGATCAGACAACTGTTGCGTTGCCGACGGGTAAACTCATCATGTACCGTTTGTAATCTTAAAGGCTTGAATTAAAGCCCGTCCGATCCTCGGTCACAGAAAGCATGTGGCATGTGGGATAGTCAATTCGTGGGGCCCCGCGTCGTGGGTTAGGAACACGTCGGCGGCACATGAAGACGGGAGAATTCCTCCGAGCTTGAGGTCAACAGAAGTTGGTAGCTCAATTCTTTTTTTTTTTTTTGTTTGTTTTTTTCGTTTTTTATGTATATAGAAATATAGATAGAATACTGTCTCTCTTGTGGTCATTAGTATACAAAATACTTCTGTCCATACATAGTTACTCTAACCGGCTCGGCACCACACTAACCGTACCGTGTCGGCTCGGACAACGTGGGGCTTTAGTTCACCTCGGCAATACCCCGCCAAATTAACACAAGCTCAAGGGTTCGGGCGACCTTTGTGTGTCCCCACGAATCAGCTCACAAATATATATATATATCGGTCCCCAGCACAAGTTGGTTCCATCAGCTCACAGACGCACTAACAACAAACAAAATGTCTTCCGAAAGAATGCAGAGCCTAGCTGTTAATCCCACTGCAGACGTGGTGATTGATGGCAAGGACTACAATACCTACACCGAGCCCAAGGTTGCTCTGGCCGGAGAAAGAGCCAACGTCAGCTTCCCGGTCAGAGATGTTACGTACTGGCTCGATGGTGGCAAGAAGGCCACCGAGCAGCTTGAGAAGATTATGACCATGATTGAGCGTGATCCGGTGTTTTCCAACGACCACTTTTATGACCAAGACCAGGACGAGATCCGAATCAACACCATGAAGAGAGTGGCGGCCACCGCCGGTTACATTGAGGGTGCTGACGACGAAAAGGATATGCAGCGCCGCCTTTCGACCATTGGACTCGTGGATCCCAGTGCCTATACTCGTACTGGAGTGCACTTTGGACTGTTTCTGAGTGGAGTCCGTGGAGGTGGCACTTCGGAACAGCTCAACTACTGGGTCCGCCAGGGAGCCGGTAACCTGCGCAAGTTCTTTGGATGCTTCTGTATGACGGAGCTTGGACACGGATCCAACGTTGCTGGACTCGAGACCACTGCCACTTTTGACGAGCAGACGGATGAGTTTATCATCAACACGCCGCACCTGGGAGCCACCAAGTGGTGGATTGGAGGAGCCGCGCACACGGCCACCCACACGCTGTGTTATGCCAGACTCATTGTCAAGGGCAAGGACTATGGGGTGCGCCAGTTTGTCGTGCCTCTGCGTAACGTTGACACGCACACGATTCTTCCTGGAATCGCACTTGGCGATATCGGAAAGAAGATGGGTCGAGACGGAATCGACAATGGATGGGTTCAGTTTACCAACGTGCGCATCCCGCGTCAGTTTATGCTGATGAAGTACGCCAAGGTTGCTAGGGACGGAACCGTGACCCAGCCTCCTCTTGCGCAGCTGGCCTATGGAGCTCTGGTTGGCGGACGCGTGTCGATGGCTTCCGACTCTTTCCATGTGTCTAAGCGATTCCTCACCATTGCCATTCGATATGCTGCCATTCGACGTCAGTTTGCGTCGACTCCCGACAAGCCCGAGTCCAAGATTCTCGACTACACGTTCCATCAGCGCCGACTCATGCCGCGCCTCGCCTATGCGTTTGCTATGCGTGCTGGAGCTGAGCAGCTGATGGACCTGCAGGTAAAGGCCAACGACCAGCTCAACAATGTGCGCCCGGGCGACAAGGAGTCGCTGCAGGCCGCCATTGAGGACGCCAAGGAGCTGTTTGGAGTTTCCGCCGGACTCAAGGCGTTTTCCACCTGGGGAACCGCGGAGATTATTGACCAGTGCCGACAGGCCTGTGGAGGCCACGGATACTCTGGTTACAATGGATTCGGCCAGGGTTACGCCGACTGGGTGGTCAACTGCACATGGGAAGGAGACAACAATGTTTTGTGTCTATCGACTGGACGTTCACTTATCCAGAGTGGACTTGCACTTGCCAAGGGCAAGAAGGTTGGTGACGCAGCTTCGTACCTTTGTCGGTCTTCGCAACTCAAGAATGCCAAGCTTGGTGGCCGGTCTCTTTGCGATCCCAAGATTCTGGTTGAGGCATGGGAGTGTGTTGCATCGCAGGCCATTAACCACGCGGTCAATGACTATGTCAACCTGACCACCAAGAAGGGACTTGGACAGACTGAGGCGTTTGAGGAGCTTTCTCAGCAGCGGTTTGAGATTGCGCGTCTGCATACGCGCCTGTACCTGATTCGCTCGTTCTACCAGAAGATTGCCGACAAGGCAGGAGCAGAGATTCGTGGAGTTCTTACCGATGTGGCCAACCTGTTTGCTCTTTGGAGCATGGAGATGGATGGAACCGTGTTTCTCAAGTATGGATTCCTGCAACCGGAGGAT
Source organism: Trichomonascaceae sp. Y4102 (assembly GCA_023628915.1). NCBI lineage: Eukaryota > Fungi > Ascomycota > Dipodascomycetes > Dipodascales > Trichomonascaceae > Trichomonascaceae sp. Y4102. The sequence goes on along the minus strand of JAMAJT010000019.1, from coordinate 168,003 downwards.
CTTGATAAGGTGACGATTCTTGTTGATGAGTACTGCAAGAAGGTTCGTGACCAGGCCATTGGTCTCACTGATGCTTTTAACCTGTCTGACTTTTTCATCAATTCTCCTATTGGTAATTACGATGGAGATGCCTACAAGCATTACATTGAGAAGGTTAACCGCCGTAACCCTCCCAACCATACACATGCTCCTTATTACGAGTCGACCATGCGTCCTTTCTTTTTCCGTCCTGAAGAGGAGGAGATTGATCTGAGTGAGCTCGAGTCTGAGGATTAGATATTTAATTAGAGGTATATTAGTGTCTTTTTCTCGTTTTTTTATCTTTATCTAGTCCTTCTGTCTGTGTCTAGTACCTTCTGTGTAGTTTTGACTTTCAACTGAACCTTAACCAAGACCAATGTTTGGATTCCCAGAGAGCTTGGCCGACTGGCAGGCCGTTCACTATGTACGCATCCTTGCCATCATCCTAGGGTACCTTGTCATCAGAAAGTGGATTGTGGCTTTATTCGATTGGGGTAAGAGAAAACAACTCGAGAAAGAAAAGAAGGAGGAGGAACGGATTGAGGAGGAAAAAGTTCAGGTCAAGATGGATGAGCTCAAGGCACTACGTCAACGCAAAGTTGCTGCCGCAAAGAAGGCTGGTATTGATATTGATGAGTACGATATGCCAAGCGACGATGACGTTTCGGATCTTTTGGGAGGACTATGATTCTCTTTGATTTAAAGGAATCTTCTTTGGCTACTACGTTTGATACTACTGGTACATGCCACTATTAGTTACATTCCCCCGTAGCTAGCTGGTATATATATCTATTAATTGCATTGTTAGGTGATACTTGTGGCCAGGAATTGGAGAGAATTACACATTGCCATGTATGTTGATTCATTGAAATACTGATTAGCTGATCTCTGCTCTGCCACGTCTACAGTTCCAGACAAAAACGTTGCAATGCAAGAGTTCACAAACAGTACTTTCATTCACACAGTACTTTCATTCAAACAGTACTTTCATTCAAACAGTACTTTCATTCAAACACAAACTCTTGTCGGTTAATGTGGGGGCGTGGGGGTCCGTCCTAACGAAGAAGAGTCATGAGTGATCATAGCCATAGTGCACCAGGACATCTGGGCTTTGTGGCCGGAGTGTTTAGTGGTATCACCAAGCTGGCTGTGGGCCATCCATTCGATACCATCAAGGTTCGGCTCCAGACCGCTCCCAATGGTAAGTTTTCCGGTCCAGTGCAGTGTGTAGTGGATACGGCCAGGAAAGAAGGACTCCGTGGATTCTACAAAGGCGCAACCCCTCCTCTCATGGGATGGATGGTCATGGACAGTGTGTAAGTTTGATTGACAATCACATGTATTAACAATGCTAACCAGAATGCTTGGAAGCCTGCACAACTACCGGAAACTATTCAAAGCACAGTTCTACCCCGACCAACCATTACCTCTCTGGGCAAAAGCAGTGACCGGGGTGTTTGCCGGATGGACCGTAAGCTTTGTTGCTGCTCCAATAGAGCATGTCAAGGCAAGACTGCAAGTGCAATATGACAAAGCCTCGCGGGTGTATACTGGACCCATAAACTGCGTCTCCACACTCATACGCCAGGGCGGGATCCTCAATGGACTATACAAGGGATTGTTTGCCACAATGCTGTTCCGCACAAACTTCTTCTTCTGGTGGGGTAGTTACGACGTGCTGACCCGCTGGTTCCACACCCACCTACCATCCATGTCGCCTAGTGCCGTTAGTTTCTGGGCCGGGGGGTTGGGTGCAACGGTATTTTGGACCACGGCCTACCCATCTGACGTTGTTAAGCAACAGATTCTCACAGACAGCGTGACCAACCCAAAGTACAAGTCATGGTGGGCTGCTGCGCAATCCGTATACCAGCAATGGGGATGGAAGGGATACTTTAGAGGGTTTGTTCCATCAATCATCCGGTCATTCCCAGCCAATGCAGCGGCTCTCGCAGCCTACGAGACCGCAATGAGATATCTCCATTGATTGATAACTTTGGCTGCTAGCATCATATAGATCATATAGACTTGGACAAGAATATTGCTACTGCTCCCACGGCTTTTTGCGCTCGGTCAATGAACTTGCACTTGAAGAATCCTGCCCCAGTACAGTGTCTGGGATCTGCTTAACATTAGGGATGGGCTTGCCCTGCAGAATCAGCTCAACAACGTCTTGGTATCTCGAAGGGTACGATTCGTCTTTTTTGGTGATGTTGTTAGTAACATAATCAATGTACTCGTCGGCTGTGATGCTGGAACCCCACTTTTTATTGGCCAGCATGGTCCTAGCATGGGCTTCTGCCAATTCACTTTCAGAGTCTTTGCTCAATTGCTGCTCTAGGGCCTGCTTGAGTTTGAGATAGTCTGCATCCTGATCCCATTGGTACTCAAGGATCTTTTCCATCTTCCTTTTTGTATTTCTTTGTCTTTTCACACTCTTCCGTGCTGTATGCTGCCTCCACGCCCAATAGGGCCCAAGCCTCCTTGGAAAGCTTATCGGCTCAACTTGCTGCCTCCTCGGTACATTACACTAACTCTTTTTAAACTCGGCCGATTGGAATGCCCCACAACGATAAATAAATACTCGCCTACCCCACCACGCAGGTGTGCCTGGTTGCTGCTCGAGGACTAGTGACTAACACACAACACAAGGTCGTTGAATCTTTTCCAAGGAACTAATCTAACCTCTAACCCATTCAAAATGTCCCAAAACGATAACGTCGCTCACGCTCTGGCCGGTGCCGGAGGTGGAGCCCTCTCCATGGTCGTCACCTACCCTCTTATTACGCTCTCCACCAGAGCCCAGACAGAGAGCGCCATGAGCCAGAAGAGCGAGACTGCCGCCAAAAAGGTCACTGCTCTGGAGGCGGCTAAGCAGATTATTGCTCGCGAGGGAGTGTCTGGACTCTACTCTGGACTCGAGAGTGCTCTGTTTGGTATCTCGGTCACCAACTTTGTGTACTATTACTTTTACGAGGCCACCAAGGCCGTATACCAGAAAAAGTCGCCTGTTCTAACCACTGGACAGAGCATGATGGCTGGTGCCATTGCTGGCTCGGCAACGTGTGTTCTCACCAACCCCATCTGGGTCGTCAACACCCGTATGACGGTGAGAGACGTGGCTGCAGCTGGCGAGACCAAAAAAGCCCCCACCACTCTTGGAACCGTGCGCGACATTATCAAGAACGACGGTGTCGGGGCGTTTTTCTCGGGAATTGCTCCTGCTCTTGTCCTGGTAGTCAACCCAGTGCTACAGTACACCATCTTTGAGCAGCTCAAGAACGTGGTTGAGAAGAAGCGCAAGATGACCGCCACCGATGCATTCTTCATTGGAGCCCTAGGTAAGATTGTGGCCACGTCCGTGACCTATCCTTACATTACGCTCAAGGCTCGTCTTCAGTTGCGCCAGAAGGACAATGCTGGCTCGTCGTCGCTAATCCAAGGAATCAAGGACATTGTTGCCCGTGATGGTGTTTCTGGTCTTTACAAGGGTCTTAACACCAAGGTGATTCAATCTGCCCTCACCTCTGCGTTCCTTTTCTTTTTCAAGGAGCAACTCTTTGCCATGGCCCTGGTGGTTCTGGCCCTTATCCGTGGACTTCGCAAGTAGTACAAGTAGCTAGAGCTAATAGTAGGGTGATTGAATATAGTTGAATATAGTTTTTGTCAATAATGTAAGTGTGCATGACAACTCAATCGTCCCAACGATGGACAAATATACCGCGTGGGTCATGGCGCTGGGCGCCGTGGAACGCGTGGTCATGTTTGCATGGGGACTGTATCAAGATGCACACATGGAACCCATCTTTACAGACATTGACTACTTTGTGTTTACGGATGCTGCACGCTACGTCGATATGCACATGTCTCCATATGCTCGCGAAACTTATAGGTACACTCCACTACTGGCATGGATGCTTCTTCCAACACAAACATGGTTTTTTTCGTTCGGCAAGTGTCTGTTTGCACTGGGAGATTTGGTTGCAGGCTACCTCATCATCAAATCATTGGTTATTGGCGGCGTCGACTCGAAAAAGGCTGCACTCTACTCGACGGTGTGGTTGCTCAACCCAATGGTCTCGACTATCAGCACCCGAGGCTCGTCCGAAGGCCTTCTTGCTGCCATCGTCATGTGTATGTTATGGGCCAACACGGCCCATAGATACACACTTGCAGGAGTGTTTGCTGGGCTCGCCGTCCACTTTAAAATCTACCCCATCATCTACCTTCCCACGCTTGTGTGGGCCATGCCTGGTCCACTGAGCATTTTCAATCGTGGATTCTACACTAGGGACCGGCTTATGTTTGCAGTTGCGTCAATTGTGTCATTTGCCGCCCTCACTACTGGCTTCTACTATGTATACGGATATGAGTTTCTGCACCACGCATACCTACACCACCTGTCACGCATCGACCACCGACACAATTTTTCACCTTATTCGCTGCTTCTGTACATGTCCAAGCCGGTTGCATTGCTCTCCTCCTCTCTTGCATCTTCCTCGTCCCTTTCGTCCTCCCTTGTTGGTGCCAGAGTTTCCAGCGAGTTCTTCCACCCTGAGACTTGGTCATTTGTGCCACAACTTGTACTCTCTGGCGTGGTGATCCCATTTGTATTTGCCAAGCAGTCGGTGGCCAAGACCATGTTTCTGCAGACGTTTACGTTTGTCACGTTCAACAAGGTGTGCACGTCGCAATATTTCATGTGGTACATGGTGCTTCTACCGTTTTACCTTGCTAAGAGCAGGTTTCCACTCCTGCGCACGCTTGTCACTGCGATTCTCTGGGTTGCAGCGCAAGCGCTTTGGATTCGCCAGGGTTACCTGCTTGAGTTTGTTGGCGTGTCGACATTCTACCCAGGACTCTTTGTGGCAACGCTAGTGTTTTTCATTGTCAACTGTGCATCTCTAGGTTTGTTTATTGATGTGACCTAAGCATTCGATTGCTATACATAGACACTAACAAACTAATTAAGAATAAATACTCTAGCGAGGACACGTTTCCCCCGGCTTAGTAGGCTCCGCGTTATGCACAATGGTAGAAGTAGAAGTAGAAATAGAGGTAGAACGAGGAGTGATGGGAATAATTGACGAGTCATTCACATTGCTCTTACCATGGGCAAGCGAAATCTCGTACGTGTCCTGATTGAACACAACGTAGCTAGCTCTCAGAATGGGGTCGCCAAAAATAATGCGGTTGGGTTCTGCACTGGGAAACACGGTGATAATACACACGTTAGCAACGTACGGAGCCAGGAGCTTGGAAGTGGGAACCTCAAACACAAACCCATCGCTGAACGTATACTCAATGGTGTCATTGGCATGATTAGTGGCAAAGTCACAGTCCACACTATACCCAAACTCATTGTGGGTTTTTGCCTTGAAATAGTCTTGGATCAACCAAAGGTACATATCAGAAGGAAGGACAGCGTATGAGTAGCCCGAGTCCATGAGTCCTGCAAATGGGCCATCGGATTTGTAGTTGGAAGAGGAAGAGGAAGAGGAAGAGGAAGAGGAAGAGGAAGAGGAAGAGGAAGAGGAAGAGGAAGAGGAAGAGGAAGA
>JAMAJT010000019.1:0-162326 GCA_023628915.1 Trichomonascaceae sp. Y4102 | reverse complement strand
AGGAAGAGGAAGAGGAAGAGGAAGAGGAAGAGGAAGAGGAAGAGGAAGAGGAAGAGGAAGAGGAAGAGGAAGAGGAAGTGGAAGAGGAAAAAGATGAATTGGCAGCATACGTATTGATACTAATAGACTCCACCTCCAGGGTGTACTCCACAGGCTTGTCTGCATCAGGATAACGAGTCTTGGAGTTCCATAGCGGCATGGTATGGAGGTCGCCGTCATACTTGGCGGTATCAATGCCTCCAAATACAATGCTGCCGGCGGCAGCATTGACGTCGTCGTTGAGCCATAACGAAAACGCTCTGGCTCCAATCTGGCCGCTTTGGTAAAGAGCATCAATAAGATTGGGGTACGAGTAGGACGGGGTTGCTCGGAAATTGGTGCACTCGAGTGCAGGAAACCCAAGGCCCGCGTAACCCGGGGCAGTGGAACTGACATTGGCTACACCAATCCACGCGTCACTCAACGTCATGCCTGCAACCTTGAGTACATCAGATACAAACGCGCCGGATGCGCCTCCTGCATCGTATGTCACGTTCAGATCCCAGTTGCGAAACTTGGCTGTGGACGACTGGTCCTGATGGTACACTCCGTACGGTGCACAGACTTGGCTGACATTAGTATTGCTTCCACAAAGCGAGCTCTCGGGTACATTCAGCCACAAGTCTGATGAGCCCGTGTCAATTGCAACCAACTGGGTCTGAGCAGGGGTTCCCACCTCCACTTGCATTTCGTAGAGTGTTACCTCGCTAAGTGCTGGGGTCTGTCCGTATCCGGGTTCTGATCGTTTGTTGAGGGTGCTGGCTTCAACTGAAATGGTTCTCTTGTGGAGTGGTGCCAGCATCACTCCATTTCCGACACCATGTTCTTTGTCGTTGGTACTGGCAATGGGAGTGGGAAGAGGACTAGCGATTGCAATAGTGAGCAGAGCCGACAGACCAAAAGATGCAAATGAGGACAAATACATGCTGGTTGTTCAAAAGCCATTTGAATTTGGCCCTTTTAATAATTTGCGGCCAAACTGGCCATTTCATTGTGCGCGTCCATCTGTTTACTCTAATTTCATTTTGCTTCCCAGTTGGGTATGTGCCGTGTCGATCCCTGCAGGGTCTAGCCTAAGACATGGGACCAGGCCAGTGTTGGGCATTGACAAGTTGGGGCATTGAGAAATTGGGGCATTTTGAGGCTACTGTAGACATTTGGAATGTGGCTTTCACTCAACAACAATCTAGTCAGCCATTAGACAGGTAGATGTATCATTTGTTGCCAGATATCATATCATCCCACAATCTACCCTCGGTTAGAAGAACAACTTGCCGAGGACGGCCGGATTCTTGCCGACCAATCTACCACATGGGTCTCATTGAAACTATTTTCGGTCCCTGCATGTGCAGCCACGGCGCTGAATGACGAAGAGGTAGACCCTTGGATCTAAACGTTGTTGGCCCCTAGTGTACCCCTAACGTTATTGTCGTGTTTTTTCACGTGCGTATCTACCGTCCGACTATCAAAACAAACAAAAGTTATGTATAGCTTACCCCTCCTCCTACATACACATGTTGAAAACAAACAATTCTAGCCAATAGAATGCCACATGGTATACAAACACAACTAGGCACTGTGCCAATTGGATTGCTTTTTGTAAAGGTTTTCTTCCATGCATACATAGGCCCGATCATGAAAGACGACATGGTCACAGCTGGCAATAAAAGAGATCAACTACTCTGATAACACCCTAAATGTAGCTGCTTATCAGCGACAAACAAAGTCTTATCGCTCGCATATCTCAATCAGACAAGTCAGCCGCTCGGTCCGTCCCTAACGTTCGGCTGTGTCCTCGGCCAGACCCGAACCTGTCAAATAGACTGCATGCACCCCTCTTCATCTAAGCCACAGCAGCCAGGCACACTTGCTTGTCAATTCTTTTCTTCCTTGAACCAAGAGTGTGAGGGCATCACTTGCTTTCAACAATTGCCAGAATCAGTCATTCCAGCCAGCCATACTGCCCGCGTGGGGTGCCCATCTTGTACGTGATAATAACTAAGACACCACCTATAGGAAATAGAGAGCCGCTGGATCGATCGATCGGCTATTACCAACCCCGCTCCATGCATGCATGAACGCGTGCATTCTATAGGTTTTTTTCCCTTTTTTTTTAATTTATTTTTTTCTTGTAACACCGGGCTACATACCCTACACGCCTGCATCTAATGCGGGTAGCTCCTTGTTGTTGTTGCTTGTCGCTGTTTTCATCTTAGCAGCCGTGCAGGTCTCCAGCCGCTCAGCCGGTCAGCCGCTCAGGTGGGCTAGCTGCGGCTCACCAAAAATGGGCTGGCTGCCGGTGGTAAAGGTGGCATGGTGTAATATCGGCCAATTTTCAGTCCACTACCTGCCATTTCGGTCATGCCATCAAATCAAACGCAAGTCCCATCCATTCAATACAATTCTTCTAGTCGTGTTGCTGATCGTGGGCCCAAGCTTGGATCTCACTGGCCTTTGATCTTGTACGGCTGCTAGCGCCTTGATGTATCTTTGAAACACACACCCTCTCTCTCTCAGGTAGATAATAAAATGGCCGATATGGCGAAATTGCACGTTTGGGTTTATATATTGCTTTTTATGCTTGGCCACCAACCCTTACAAGAAACCACAACAAAAATCCTTCTAGGCCCTGAGCCCTTCCCCTGCCCCTCCTCCTCGCTCCATGCACAACAAACACAAGCACACAATGGTTCATGAAAGCCCTTGTCTTAGTCCACGTACCCACAAATCATTGACCAATTATTGATTGAAATTCGAACGCCATTATCAGTCAGATAAACAACAATCGGCTATCGGATATCTCTCTATCGTGTCAGACTGCTTTGAGTCAACCCCTCAGTTTGCATATGCCTATACATAGGCGTGAATCTCTGTTCGGCTTGACTCAATCTCACTTACTGCATACAACTGCAGGTCTCTGCATTCTGACGTCCCACTTGGTGCGTTGCAGCCTGCAGCCCTGCGCAGCACCGGTTCCGATCCGTTTTGCTTTATCGCGTGGAATCGGGTTGTACTGAAATACTTATAGCAAGGTCTTTCTTTTCCACAACTACTCACACACCTGATAGACCATTCAAAATGACCATGGCAACAATGGTGCTAACAACAAGCACACAAAATACTAACAATGAAAAGTCACCCGGCAAAAATTCTGACAATATTGACACCCATGTCATGGATGATAAGGATCTTACTGGCAACGACACCGAATGGACCCAGGTTCTATCCAAAAGGGCCATGTTATCGATAAACGACGATCGAAGTGGTGGCCCCGAGTCCGATTCGGATCAATCCCATGGATCGGCTTCTTCCTGCGACGAATCTACCGGCACCACCAGCAGTAACTCATCGTCCCTGTCATCATCCATGTCATCCATCAATCTAGGACTTAAAATGGATACTCTTCGTCCACGACTAGGCCGTCGTACATACACTGATTCCGTGGATCCCATCGATCCAATCGATCCAATCGATCCAATCGATACTAACACAAGTCCAATCATGACCACCGCCACTACCACCAACAAGCTCAAAAACAAGAGAAAAAAGAAAAATAGCACTTCATTTGCCAGCATTGTTACGTCACGATCCCCATCATTCTCAAAATCCTCCAGCAACCCATTCCTGCCCCATTACCGGCCAGTCCATGAAACATGTGCTTCTTCGCTTCTCACACGCAAGTCATTTTCCAGCTCGTCTCTAGCGGCTCTTTCGCATATCACCACCACTACAAGTTCTCCCAAGAAGAACAGGGTCACGTCCACGTCCACGTCCACATCAACAATACTTAGACAGAGACAGCCATCGCACAGTGCAGCCGCACAAAACCCTTCGTTTGCAGGGTTCCGACACCTACTGGTCATTGTACTGGTGGTCGGCAATATTCGGGCTCTTCTGAGCGACTACCGAAACTACGGCATCACCATGACTCTCAACCGATTGGGCATCACAACCCCCGATCTGTGGCTCGCGTTCCAGCTCATGGCATTTGCCCTTCCAGTCCATTTGTTTGTTGCACTCATCATTGAGCGGTTCGCGGCAAACAACTTGGAGCTGGCAACTAACCCCCCACAAAAGGCCGCAGCTCCCAAAAAGAGAAAACATCTCTGGACCCTGTTTGCCGGTCTGCACTTTGCCAACCTGGTGCTTGGGCTGGCCATCACTTCGTACACGGTGTTCTACGCCATTTGGAACCCACTGATTGGGACTCTGTGTGAGGCGTGCGCCGTGGTACTGTGCCTCAAGATCAGCTCTTATGCTCTGACAAACCGCGATCTGCGTGACGCCAAGCTCAATGGAACTCCGGTGCCGGCTCTGTACACGGCGCAGCCGTATCCTGCCAACCTCACGCTTTCGAATCTCGTGTACTTTTGGTGGGCGCCGACTCTGGTGTACCAGCCCGTGTACCCGCGCACGCGCAAGGTCCGGGTTTCGTTTGTGCTGAACCGGGTTCTGGAAATCCTGGGAACCGCCATGATGATGTGGTTTTTATCCAGCCACTATGCCATTCCCATTTTGGAAAACAGTCTCACGTACTTTCAAAACAAGGACTCGTGGCATGTGGTTGAGAGTATCATGCGGCTGTCCACGTGGAGTATTGTGATTTGGCTGCTGGGCTTTTTCCTTGTGTTCCAGTCGTACCTGAACCTTCTTGCCGAGATTTTGCGCTTTGGAGATCGGGAGTTTTACCAAGACTGGTGGAATGCCGGCTCGGTTGCCACGTACTGGCGCCAATGGAACCGGCCGGTGAGCAACTACTTTAAGCGTCACTTTTACGTGCCATTACTGAAAAAGGGGTACTCGCCGTTCCAGGCATCTCTCGCCGTGTTTCTTGTGTCTGCGTTTCTCCACGAGGTGTTGGTGGGGATTCCTACAAAGAACATTATCGGGGTAGCGTTTATGTGCATGGCTCTACAGATTCCACTTATAGTGGTTACTGCGCCGCTTGAAAAGATGCGGGGTCCGGCCACCACCCTAGGCAACTGTATCTTTTGGTTGTCTTTCTTTTTGGGCCAACCCATTGGTGTGCTATTATACTATTTTGCCTGGAACTTGAAGCAAGGCTATACCTCTCGTTAATCAATACTGTCTAACTAAATAAATGCTAACCATCACTGAAAATTAAATCTCCCTTAGATCGGCCCTGATGAACCGGGCTTTGGCTCGCTCATCATCGGTAATGGCCCAAGCAATACCATCATCCTCGGCCTCGGCTTCGTCCTCCACATCACTATCTTCCAACCCAATGGCCATGACAATCTGCGCCACCCGCACAAACTTGTCTCTCATTCTAAACCGGCCCTTGTCGCTGATCGTACCAACCAATCGGCTAATGTCTCGATCCAGACGGATGGCTCCTAGCTCGTTGACTCGGCCGCTAAGCGACCATAACCAGTTTTCAACCATGTTGGCCAGTAGTGCCGCACATCGCTCTACTAGCTTGGTGACAAGTGGTCGGGCCATGAGTTGGTCAAACGGCCGCATCATTGCTGTCCATTGTCTCTGGAAAACAAGCCCCGTATCGATTTCGGGTTCGTCTTGGTCTCCAGTCACCATGTAGTCTGCATCACGGAACGAGCTAGCAAACAGCACCCGCACGCGGGCATTAACGATTTTGGCGAAAATCGCCTGAACTCCATCATTCATAAGTTCTTGTGACCGCATCGAGAATCCAGTCGACATGTGATTCAGCGCTGCCACCGTGCTTCTAGTGTCACAATCAGCCTCAGCCTCGTATTCCTCCACTAGATCCCCACAGAACTTGGACACCCACTTGGCCGTCTCCTCTAGGTTGTTGAGGTACATGATAAACCGGTGCATCTTTGTTTCGGTGGGTGGCGCTAGTCCAAAATTCACCTTGACATTGGAGTTGCTGCTGCGTACACTGGCTGACGTCGCCCGTGCTACCTGCGCTTGAGGTGCTTCATCTCGGAGCTTGCGCTGCATCATCCCAATATAATCCGACTCCAACATACGACCAAAGTCGCCTACTAGTCGTGTTACCAGTGGTGTGTTGTGTCCTGTGCATAGCGTGTGTTGCACTACAACCTTGAGCACTAACACCACGTCTTCTACAACGGATGTTGTCGGTGAGCTGTCATTGTCTCGGCCAGCAGCTCTATCGTTGAACATTGATGGGTCCATGTTTTCTACTAGTGGTATGTCCTCCAGCTCAAATGCTTTTTCAATGGACCGACGGAAGAAGAACCGGATAAGTGTTTCGAACGTGGGTTCCAATTTCTTGTGGAGTTTTCGTGCAAGCCCACTATCGGTGAGTACTTGGACTATATCTATCTTGTCCAGATCTGCTGGTTCTCGTTCTCGTTCTCGCTCTCCGTCCTGCCTCCCCTCAATAAACGAACAATACAGCATCCATCGATTCAACATCGTGGCCATCTGTGCCACATATACTCCAACCAATTTCATGTCAATGGATTCGCCTATAGCCCCACTACTGGCATCTCTCATTGCTGCATTCCCAAACGAACTGATCAAAAATGGATACGAGTACGCCTTTACGTCCATCGTCAACATGTCGATGCGACACTCATCCCAAAACGTGTCAAGAATCAGTCCTCCTTGGATATCGGCTTCGTTCTGGATCTGTGCAATGACCGACAGCATCTTGCCGGCCCCATAGTTCTGGGTAACTATTCGCGTGTGGTCAGATACAATCTGCGCCATGTTTTCAAAAAGCTTGGAGAACGCCAGTCCATACGTTGCTGGGTTTCGCTCTTCTCCTCTAGTTTCTCCCCCCCTGCTCTGTATCAGTTGTCGGCTCTGGCTCTTGATGATGTTGCAGATAAATCGAGAGTACACGGCTAGTCCTTCCGTCTCTTTGCCTATGAGTGGGAACAGCTTAAAGTACTTGGTGACGACGCCCATGTCTAGTGCTGCTGCTCCTTTTTCAAACTCTCGTAGGAACAATGAGCATAGTGCCAAGCAGTTCTTCCGTAGTGTGTCCTGGGGGTACTCGGGCATCTCGCTGGACGGAACCATCTTTTTTGTAAACTCGCTGCTAAGCAATTCTTCTGCATTGGGCATTCTCAGGCACTTTGAAATGTGTTTTGCTGCTGCAGCCCAGTCCCTTCTGTCCATGGCGTCCTGCATTCCGGCCAAACTGCTCTTTACGAGCAGCACGCTGTCAACATACTGCAGCGCTTGCCTTACTCTGACAAGCTCTGTATCAACTGATCTAACTCTGTTGGAAATATATGTTCCCACGTTTGATGAGTCTTTGAATGTTTGGTACAGGTGTTCGCTTTGTGTTAGTGTTTTGGTGCGGAGGGTGGACTCTAGATGATTTGTTGTGTCGACATTTTGGGCGTATGTTTGTTGTGATGCCTCAATTAGTTTGTCGAGTCTTTCGCTGATCTGTTGGTCTTCAATAGTTAGTTGGACAACCAAGTTATCTAGCTCTGCAATGGAGGTCATGTAACAATTAACCTAAGGTTCACCAAGTCAACTTAGTTAATTGATGATATTGATGAGGTGCTATTGTTGACTACATTGATGATTATTTCAGACTCAATGGCTATAAATGTGAGGATGCCATGTGGCGTGGCATAGCTCGTCCAACGCCTTGATGGTTCCCTCAACAATGGCTACATGCTCTGTTGTGTGCACTCTCTCCTCATACTCGTCGAGGGATTCTTCCTTATTCAGAGGAATCTCCTTGACAACAAGAGCATCACCTTCGTCGACGGCTGCAATGACCTTGTGGATCATAACACCACCCACACTGATCTCCCCTTTCTGTCCTGCCTCCCATGCTCGCTCAATCGCCTTGATTCCAGCAAATTGTCCAGGAAGGGCAGGATGAAGGTTGATGATGGGTACACCATGATGCTCTAACCTCTCAAGAAACTGTTTGGACAGAATGAGCATCCAACCGGCACACACCACCAGATCCGGTTTTCCGTTTTCTTCTTCCACAATCGCTTTTGCTAGATCGATGTTGAATGTCTCACGTGCCTGCTTTCTCTTGGGCTTATCATCAACAGGAATTCCTTTGTAGTATGTGTCGAGTGAGTGGACCAGTGTGGAGATACCTGCTGCCTTTGCTCTCTCTAGACCATAGGCATTTGGGCTTGACGAGATCACCTTAGATATACTGGCATTGGGAATTGTTTTGTTGTTACAGGCGTCAATTAATGCCTGGAGGTTGGTTCCAGAGCCGGAGATTAGCACCAGGATCTTTTGCATCTTGCTCTTTGTTCTTTGTGGACGGCTCCAACAAACGATTACGTCACTTTTTTGTCACCACCACAACAGACCATCAGTGGTGGGAAAAGACTTATTTCATTCATTCCAGTATTTCATTCATTATATTTCATTCATTATATTTCATTCATTATATTTTACATGTGCTTTATATGTTCATTTACAGAATTTAGACCGTAGTACGCTATTTGCCTATCAAGACACAGCTAGTAGAGTATAAGCTCACGCGGCGCCAAAAAGCATGGGTGACTCAGGCTGAAATTTTCAGTATATAGCCCCACCCAGCATAGAGTTTGATCTTACTGGACTCTCCAGTCAAACAAGCGCAAGGAAATACAACGAGAAATGGCCGACATTGTCCTGGGTTCTCAGTGGGGTGACGAGGGAAAAGGTAAGCTGGTCGACATTCTGTGTGACCAGATCGATCTATGTGCCCGATGCCAGGGAGGTAACAATGCAGGTCACACCATTGTGGTAGGAAAGGTCAAGTACGACTTTCATATGCTGCCGTCGGGACTCATCAACCCGCACTGCCAGAACCTCATTGGATCGGGAGTCGTGATGCATGTTCCGTCGCTATTTGCCGAACTCGAGGCACTCGAGGCCAAGGGCCTCGAGGGCTGCCGCCAGCGGCTGTTTGTGTCGGATCGTGCACACCTGGTGTTTGATTTTCATCAGATTGTCGACGGACTCAAGGAGCAGGAGCTTCAGGGCTCTGGAAACGCCATTGGTACCACCGGCAAGGGGATTGGACCCACCTATGCGTCCAAGGCTGAGCGGTCGGGACTCCGCGTGCACCACCTTGTGACTGGAAGCTTTGACGAGTTTGAGGCTCGCTACCGCAAGTTGCTGCAGCACTTGAGAATGCGATTCGGCGACTTTGAGTTTGATGCCGACGCGGATCTTGTCAAGTACAAGCAGTATGCGCAGCAGCTGCGGCCTCTGGTGGTTGACCAGGTTCCATTCATGCACGCGGCGCTCAACTCCAACAAGCGTGTACTTATCGAGGGCGCCAACGCCCTCATGCTTGATTTGGATTTCGGCACCTATCCCTACGTCACGTCATCCAACACTTCTGTTGGTGGGGTGTGTACTGGACTTGGAGTTCCTCCCACCAAGCTACGCAACATTTATGGTGTGGTCAAGGCTTATACTACCCGGGTGGGGGCCGGACCGTTTCCCACCGAGCAGCTCAATGAGATTGGCGAGCAACTTCAGACGGTTGGAGCCGAGTTTGGCGTGACCACCGGCCGCAAGCGCCGTTGTGGCTGGCTTGATTTGGTGGTGGTCAAGTATTCCACCATGATCAATGGCTACACCAAGCTCAACCTCACCAAGCTTGATGTACTTGACCAGCTTGCCGAGGTTAAGGTTGGGGTGTTTTACCGCCACAAGGGCAAGACGCTTGATAGTTTTCCTGCAGACTTGCATGTACTTGGCGAGTGTGAAGTTGAGTATGTTACTCTGCCTGGATGGCAACGTGATACTTCTCATTGTCGTACTTATGCTGAGCTTCCTAAAGAAGCCCAGGAGTATGTTAAGTACATTGAGTCGTTTGTTGGTGTGCCTGTAGGCTGGGTTGGTGTTGGACCTGGTCGTGAGAGCATGCTTACCAAGTAGTACCATGTATCTATTATTATGCTATGCAACTCGTTATTAGTACCTGCTAACAACACAATACTGTGCCCAGGTCAGATGCGTTCTTGTAACCCCATGCAAACAAGCCGGGATCCAGAACTTTTGCCCAAGTCCACTACTCTCGTCCTTGTTGAGGAACTTTTGACAATGTACAGTCTTCCACTCATCAGACTGCACCAAACTCGAAAGATCCACCTCTCCTGCCTCGGAATCAGACGCAATTCCCATGGTATCGACAATATAGTCACACTGGTCCACTGATGACACAACTTTGGCCGGATCGGCCAAGTTTTGATTGTTCATGCCTGGTGGGATCCGTGACGTTGCGTCCCATACATGGGTGGTTTCACTAAACTCCCCTGGAAGGAGTCCAGAGAACCCACTGGGAATGAACTTGAGTCGCTGATCTTCGTTGAGAAAGTATGATGACGGGAACCGATACCATTCGCGGCCGACACAGACTGTAGAATCTGAGCTGGATTCATACAACTTGGAGTACACGTCTACTGGGGCCCCATAGTAGGTGTAAAGTGCGTATGTTCGTGAGAGCGAAAGAACGACATACAACGACATGGTGCCACCACACACAAACAGCCAGTACCACTTGGCAATCTTTTTGGGGAGCAGCTTGCATGCAGAGGTCTCGAGGATAAAGTCAAGTGCAAACGCCGCATTCATGCACAATGCCGGGTACACCACGTACATGAAGCGTTCTTCCTTGTGGGGCGTGGACGTGAAGATGGCGAGCCATATATAAAACACACAGAGTAGCATGAATGTGTGGCCCTTTGTTTGCCGGGGTTCAGATTTGGGGTGACCCTTGTGGCTAGTGGTCGACCGTCGTCGACCACATCCCAGCAGAGCCACTAGTGAAATGAGCGCAAGAGGAAGTGCCACGTTGAAGTTCAGCGCCAGATTCATAAAGTAGTACGTCCATGGCTCCACGCCAAAGATCTCGGGTCCACTGGATGCGTCGGCCTGTAGTACGTTGTAGGCCACAATGTTGAATGGAACGACGGTAAATTCGCGGTCGTACATGAAGCTGTCAATGAGAATGATTCCAGAGGTGATTGGAACTATTCTGGCGAGAATCGAAATGGCGGCTGATATTCCGTACACTACAGTTGCCATCAGTCGGTTTGATGACGAGTCATTGCCTTGATTGATGGCAAACGAAATCCACACAAACCGTAGACCAATGGGTACGGCAAGCACAGCGCAGAATGGCCATCCTAGAATGGCCCCCACGGCAATAGCCGTCATAGCCCTAACAAAGAGCTTCTTTGTTAGTTGTAGCTGGTTGTGCTGGTAGTCTGCTGGACCACTGGCAATGCTGGGAAACGCCACTGCCTGCGAAAGCCCATATGTGACGCAGTACATGGCAAACGAAGATGGCAAGTACGACACAGACGCTTGATACATTCCCGTCGAAACCAGGCTAAACACAATGTACCACCGCGCAACCTTCTTGGACACGTTCATGGACAGCTGAGTATACAGACACGTCTCGGCTGCAGCCGAGACCACAGCTAAACACGACCGAAGCACGTAGAAGAGTGCTGGTCCACTCAGCTGGCTCTTTGTCAAATAATTGGCTCCAAATATTGGAACAGAGTGCAAGAACACGTACGCCCAGCTGCGGATCGCGTATACCGGAGAGTACTCCCATGTCTGCAGTCCAAACCCATCTGTCACCAAGTGCGTAGGCTCCCAGTAGTTAAACACCTCATCACAATCGGCAATTATCGCTGTTCTGGCTGCCATGAGTCGAGCAGCCAGAACAATCGAAAACACCGTCCAGTTCATGCCCTTGTAGTATGTTGTTGTGTAGTATGGGTACGGTGTTGTGTGAACTTTTCCCAAAAGACACCAGCGCGACTTGTTCTGATGACTTGGAAAATACCTGTTCATATTAAGATCATTCTATTAACGACCATATGGTCATCTATCAATGGATCATAGGTATATCTCCTTTTGAATGAATGAATGAATGCGAGCAACGGCGCTTACTCAGCCCTTAGTCAGAACGCGCCGCATCTTCAAGTTGTCGCTGATGGGCCGACCAACCATCTATCACGCATCACATATACATCAGAATAATGGTTCAAGACCTGCCGCCCCGGGGAGGATATGAGCCCCTGCAGTGGAAGGTAAGTACTTGATTATTGGGAGCTTCTATATATGTGCTCTTGTTCCATTCGAGCAACACATCAGCTCCCTTGAAAGGCTAGACCTTTATTACCATACTAACAAGCGAAACTTGCCTGCACGCGGATTCAGACCGTCCATCTATTTTGCTGCCGTGGTGGGGATCTGTACCTACGGATTCTACCGCGTGATTGAAGGTGTCCACGAGCGAAACGAACTTGCTCGCGAAAAAGCATGGTCCCGCATTTACCTCCAGCCCGTGCTTGAGGCTGAAACCGACAGAGACAACGTTCGCCGACACTTTGCCCGCATTGCTAGAGAAAAGGAGGTCATGAAGGATGTCCCCGAGTTCGACGCAGAGGCAAATGTGTACAATGACGGGCGCTTCCGCAACCCCACGTATGTTGCCGCAAAGAAGTTTTAATATATATGTCTATATATTGCAGTGCATGTTGCTTGAATAGGCTGGTGCAGTAGTAGACTTGAGGGACGGCTGTAGCGGAGGTTCAGCCTTTAGTGACGCACTTTACACCACTGCAATGAATTATCGCTTTACCGAGTGGAGCAAAAAAGAATACTTGATGCTGCCGCTAGATATCAGCAAGAAGATGTAAAAAGGCAAAAATGAGTGGTAGGGGAATCGAACCCCTCTCGCTTGCTTGGAAGGCAAGAATCATAACCACTAGACCAACCACCCAATTTGTTGGGGATGTTTGATGGAAGACTCCTCTGAGGTATCGGGACAGCCAAGTGACGTTTTTTTTAGTTTTTCGCGTTTTTTAGCATGTAATATTTGGTACAACTCGGCGGCTATAATTTGCGCCAAATATTCTTGCCATTGAACATGGGTGTGTGTGTTGGCGTCTGGGCAAGTCCCAAACTCAAGCCAAGTCGAAGCATCGCCATAATCGACCCAAAGGACAATCGTTTTAAGAGAAGAGCCTGAATCAGGCATATATAGACCTCCACAGTCTCTCTAGGTATGACATACGATACATGAGACTATAATAAATGATATTCAAGTCAAGTCAAGTCTTCTGAGTATGATACAATACACGGCACTATAATTATTACACAAAGTAAAATTCCTTTAATGGCCCTCCCATTTTGTTAAATCTGCCATTTAGGAATCTCGTTTGCTAAATTGGTATAGGAATTGACCATTCCTTGAACCAGCCGGCAAAGTTCGGAGGTATATTCCTTGTAAGCTGATTTATCACTCGACGTATTCTCGGCATTTGTGAACCTGGACCTCGAACCACAGCAGTAAATGTCGCCGCGAGCATATATATGAAGTATCGGCATAAGATCTGCAAAGGTCCTCTCAAAGTAGAGGTAGTTGGACCAGGTCAGGTTTTGGTTGCGAAACATGTCGCGCAGAGCTCCAAGTCGAATCTTGTCCAACGAATAAAAAGGCACATCTGCAGCTCTAGGATCTTCTGGGAGGTGGGCTTCTTCGCACACAGCTACCGACCAGTCGATCATAGGACGATTGATGGGATCCTGCCACTGACGATACGCTTCACTATACCGTTCAGGGGTCCCATTGCGATCATCGGCAGTCCATACGTCTCCCCATGCTTTCGGACGAGCAATGGCAAGAGCCCAAATGCCTGATCCTTCTTGCCATAGTTTCACTCGCCAAGAGACCTCGTGCAAAGCCGTCAGTGATAGTGTCTTGAGCATCTTTTGAGGAGGGAGCATGACTGCAGCAGCATGCAGTTTCGCAACTTCTATCTTGGTTTTAGACGAAGAGAGTGTCTGAGGATCCCCTTTCTCACTGTCAGGGTCCCTTCTGAGAAGTTTGAGAACGCCACGCTTTTCATCAGTATTTCCGCATGCTTGGGTGATGATGACCGCCTCTGCGTTGGGGGTTTTGTCTTGTGGATCTTGGATGATGGACACCATAGTTACTAGGATGAAGGAGGATACCCCACTATATAAGAATCAACTCTCTTTCTGCTGAATTGTTGCTGAATTGTTGGAATATGGCGTGATGCATAGCGGGCGTGTCAACGCCAAGAATAATTGTAGATAATACTTGCTGATAGATGACTGGAGATCATGAGCCCGCAAAAGCCTGTACATAGACTAGGGTGCACACAAACGGTATCCAAGGTATTAAATATCGTATCAGAAGACTCCCAGCAAAATTGACCTTGCTCATAGCGGATGGTTTTTGTCTGTATTCGAAGAAATCCTAGTAAAGCATTGCCATAATCGACCAAAGGTGAAACATTTTAAGAGAGTAGCATGAATTATAGACCACCACCGTCTCTCTTGGTATAACATAGTACATGAGACTATAATAAATGATATTCAAGTACGCCAATCATCAAGCAGACTCGAGAATTAATACAATAAAGCGAACTTCCTATACAACGCACTCGCATTTTGCTAAAGCTACCACGCAGCAATCTCATCTGCTGAATTACTATAGGCCTGGACCTTTTCTCGAATCAGGCGGCAAAGTACAGAGGTATATTTCTTGTAATCCACTTTATCACTCAACGTATTCTCGGCTTCTGTGGACCTGGACCTCGACCCACAGCAGCAAATGTCGCCGCGAGCATATATATGAAGAATCGGCATAAGGTCTGCAAAGTTGTCCTCAAAGTAGAGACAGTCGGGCCAAGTCAGGTTTTGATTGCCAAACATGTCGCGCAGAGCTGTGCGTCGAATGCCGCGCACATCTTCGTAGCAGCGTTTGGACTGTTTGTACCTAGCCCCCGGCCAGTGGATCACCGGACGATTGATGGGATCCTGCCACTGACGATACGCTTCACTATACCATTCAGGGGTTCCATTGCGATCATCTACAGTCCATACATCTCCCCATGCTTTCGGACGAGCAGTGGCAAGACCCCAAACGCCTGATCCTTTCCTCAACAATACCACTCGTCGAGCTACCTCGGTCAAATCCTCAAATGATAGTGTCTTCAGCATATGATAGGTCGGGAGCATGACTGCAGCACCATACAGTTTCTCGAGCTCTCTTCTCAATTCAGCCGAAGAGAGTAACTTAGAGTCCCCATTGGTGTCTTTGTCACCGTCACGGCCCCTGCTGAGAAGTTCGAGAACGTCGTATTTTTCATCAGTCTTTCCGCTGGCATTGACCTCCTTTGCATTGGAGATTTTGTCTTCTGAGTCTTGGATGATGGATACCATTGTTGTGAGGATCAAGAATGTGGCTACGGCAATATACAAGACGGGCGGTCTGACCTCTCTTTCGTCCCAATTGCTCAAAATATCGCATGATTCATGGCGGGCTTTTTGTACATACTACTTGCGGATAAATGACTGAAAATGATTCGTGGGCGTGAAAATGGCCGTATCCAGCAGGTATACGCACCAAGGTGAACATACGGATCCAAGATTGACATAAAGCCAAAATGAACTCCAGTAAACAGCGTATTAGCGGTAATGGAGTTGATCAGCAATCTAGGATGTGAATGGCCCAAAAGACGAAACGAGCCTCTCTTGGTATGACATACGATACATGAGACTATAATAAATGAGATTCAAGTCAAATTATTGTAGAAATCGATCTTCTCTTTAACCAGGCGGCGAAGTTCAGAGACGTATGCGTCGTAGGGTGACATGTCACAGAACGTATACTCGGCTTCTGTGGACCTGGACCTCGAACCACAGCAGTGAATGTCACCGCGAGCATATATATGGAGTATCGGCATAAGGTCTGCGAGGTTTTTCTCAAAGTAGAGATAGTTGGACCAAGTCAGGTTTTGGTTGTCAAACATGTCGCACAGAGCTCCTAGTCGAATGTCGTCCAACAAAGTAAGGTTGTCCTCGAGTCTGGGCTCTTTGTACTCAGCCACCGACCAGTGGATCACCGGGCGATTGATGGGGTTCTGCCACAGATGATACGCATCCCTGTACCGTTCAGGGGTTCCATTGCGATCAGCTACAGTCCATACGTCTCCCCATGTAGTTGGACGAGCAATGGCAAGTGGCCAAACGCCTGGTGCGCAGTACCACAAACTCGCTCGCCGAGCGACCTCGGTCAAATCCTCAAACGAGAGTGTCTCGAGCATCGTTTGGGGCGGGAGCATTACTGCCGCAGCATGCAGTTTGTCGAGTTCTTCCTTGGCTTCATCCGCAGAGAGGATCTCAAAGTCGTTTTTCTCACAGTCAGAGCGGGATTTTATCTTTTGGGTCTTGGGTAATGGGTCATAGTTGTTAGAACGAAGGAGTGGTACCAATATATACTACTCGGTTCTAATCAAATATCATGCGATTCATGGGGGAGTGTCAACGCCAAGGTTAATTGTAGATAATAGTTGCGGATAGATCGTGCATAGTCAGACCATCGGAGACTTATCCAAATCCAGATCCCTCCACTGGGGTAGGGTCAAGGGCAACGCTGCAGCTCGGAGGTGGGGATATTCACGCTTGATTGTGGCCACAAGCTCTTTGTAAAAGATGCGGTATGCATCTCCACTAAAGTGGAGAGTATCGGGAACCAGGTGTGCAACCGAGGCAGCACCAGGGACGTTTCTTCCCGGGAGGGGCTCTTGTAGTGGACCTGGTCTGACGGATTGGATAAAAGCATCAAAGAGGTCGATGAATGGCACGTTCATCTCAGTGGCCACGGTCTTGACGCGGTCACCATATGCTTTGAACCCGTCCAGAGTTCTGTAGTTGGGCTCAAATTCATTTAGCGACCGGGTCTCGTCGATTAGGGCGGGGGTCACCAATACAGAAGGAACATTATGAGACTGGAGTATGGTTACGATTTCCCTTAGGTTGGCTTGGTATGTTTCAATGTCAACGTGCTGAGGAGACCGGTTGTCAGCCGCGTCGTTGGATCCAAAAAACACCACACACAGCTTGACCTCGGATCCATGGTGAGGACGATGCTCTGCTCTAAGAATGGGCTCAATGAGATGTTTTGCTGTCTGGGTGGTATATCCCGAGTACCCTCGTACAAGCACGTCCAGTCTGCGCATGTAAATGTCTTGGAGAGCGGGGGCGAGTCCGAACCCATCTTGTTGGCTACAGCTATACTCTGTGATGGAGTCTCCAAACAGGATGATTTTGTGTTGGACGATTTCTTGACTTGACATTATTTTTTCTCCATGGGTCATGATTGTTGATTTTGTGTATGTAGCCGTGTTGGGAACACTAAAGAAAGTTAGTGAAATTCAGTCCACTTATAACATGAGCTTTGGTGGCCAGACTCCCACGATTGTGGTGCTGAAAGAAGGCACCGATACAAGCCAAGGTAAAGGACAAATTATCAGCAACATCAATGCATGCCTGGCAATCCAGGATACTATTCGACCAACACTAGGACCTCTGGGTAGTGATATTCTTATTGTCAACTCTAGAGGAGAGCCCACGATTTCCAATGATGGAGCCACGATTTTGAAGCTGTTGGACGTGGTACATCCTGCAGCAAAGGTACTGGTGGACATTTCGAGAGCACAGGATGCCGAGGTGGGAGACGGAACCACGTCGGTGACGATTCTTGCCGGCGAGCTGCTGCGTGAGTGCAAGGGGTTCATTGAGGAGAACGTGGCGTCGCATGTGATTGTCAAGGGGTACCGGGCGGCGATGCGGTACGCGGTGGACAAGATCCGCGAGCTGGCGGTGCAAACCACGGAAGGAGGCGCTAGCGGCGAGGAGGTGGAGGAGGAGAAGCGGCAGATTCTGGAAAAGTGTGCGGCCACGGCCATGTCCAGCAAGCTGATCCACAACAACACGGAGTTTTTCACCAAAATGGCGGTGGACGCGGTGCTGGCGCTGGACCCCAACGACCTGAACGAGCGGCTGATTGGCGTCAAGAAGGTTAGTGGAGGCGGAATCGAGGACAGCCGGTACATTGACGGCGTTGCATTTGAAAAGACGTTTTCGTATGCCGGGTTCGAGCAGCAGCCCAAGTCGTTTGACAACCCCAAGGTTCTGTGCTTGAATGTTGAGCTGGAACTCAAGGCCGAGCGCGATAACGCCGAGGTGCGCGTGGGCCAAGTGTCGGACTACCAGGCGGTTGTGGATGCCGAGTGGCAGATCATCTACCGCAAGCTGGAGGCGATTGCGGCCAGCGGCGCACAGGTTGTGTTGAGCAAGCTGCCGATTGGCGATCTTGCCACGCAATACTTTGCCGACCGCGGGCTTTTCTGTGCCGGTCGGGTGGGTGCCGGCGACATGGATCGCGTGATCCAGGCCACTGGCGGGGCGATCCAGTCGACGACGTCGGACATTGATCCGGAGTCGCATCTCGGCACGTGCGCAAGATTCGAGGAGCAGCAGATTGGCGGCGCGCGCTACAACCTGTTTACCGGGTGCCCCAAGGCCAAGACGTGCACTCTCATTCTACGTGGAGGGTCGGACCAGTTTATCGCCGAGGTTGAGCGATCGCTGCATGACGCCATTATGATTGTCAAGCGTGCACTCACCAACTCTGCGGTTGTTGCTGGCGGGGGAGCCATTGAGATGGAGCTGTCCAAGTGTCTGCGTGACCACGCGCGGACCATCCCGGGCAAGCAACAACTCATCATGTCTGCATTTGCCAAAGCACTGGAAGTAATCCCCCGTCAACTTTGCGACAATGCTGGGTTCGATGGCACCGACATTCTCAACCGACTGCGTATGCAGCATGCCAAGGGTCAAACATGGGCTGGCGTGGACTTTGCCGCCGATGGTGGCGAGGGAGACATTGGTGACAACATGGCCAAGTATGTGTGGGAGCCTGCATTGGTCAAGATCAATGCCATCCAATCGGCCACCGAGGCGGCGTGTGTTATTCTTTTGGTGGATGAGACCATTAAAAATGAAGAGTCTGCGCCTCCTCAGGCTGGCCCTATGCCTGGGATGCCTCGTTAGTGGCATGAAGCAAAAAATCAAGTTGCATGTATTAGAGCACTTGTCATAATGAATTGTTGTACATTTTGTGATATTGATAAGATAGTCGGTGACATTTATGGATCAAGACTTCCCCTCGAGGTATCATATGGTGCGAGAGGAATTATGTCTGGATTTAACCAGACCGCAGAATATAAGTAACTGTTTGTCTACAAAGTCAAGAAACATGGTATCAACACCTACGACATACCAGTCATGCAAGAAAGCCAGGCATGGACTCAGCAGCCTTCCTTGCGAGGTTCTGGAACCGATCCTCATAAATGCTGCGCGACCTATCGATGACCACGCTTAAAAACGTTATGCAGCTTCGTGGCGTATGCAGAGCGTGGCGGCATTTAATAGACAACCAATATCAGATCTGGTCGCAGTGGAATAAGGATGGAGAAACAAGGCATTTACACTGTGGAGACAGGCACCTATATGCATTTGGCGACAGATGGATAGGCTGACGATTGTCGGGGGCGAGGACGATACCATGGTCCACGACAGGCAACTCAGCGACTTTTTCGACTTCCTTGTCAAGAATTCCAGGTTGTACGACCTGGTACTGTCGTATCCTAGCCTAGACATGCTCTACAAGGTTGTGTTTGCGACGGGTGGGAAACACTGCAGACGCTCCAACTATCTGGTGTAAACGCCAGTTACCTTACTTCACCGTTGCTGATGAATGCGCGCGAGAAAAGAAGACTTGCAGAAAAAACAGAGCTACCGTATCCTGAAACCGTTGGTCAGGCGCTTGTTGCATTATATCGAGATTGCCTCACCACGCTCGACATCAGCTTTCAATTCATAAACGAGTCAAGCTCGTTCTGGAAGCAATCTCCGTATACACTGGACTTGTCGCGGTGTAGACGCCTGGTTTCGCTAAAGACGCAAGGCACGCAGTACCGACAAGGCATGCAGTACCGAATCCAGTTGTATGTGTTGTTGCCCAAGGCTTCCACACTGCGCATGTTGAGCCTCATGAGTCCACATGCTGTGCTCCATCCCGACCACCATGACGCACTCCAACGTTGAAACGGCCGAAATCTACGGCACATGCGAAACAACGATTCGGCAGGTGCTGGCACTTGGAATGGTCAACATTGAATCACTTGTTGTGGACCGGAAGTACTTGTGTGTGGCCGACGGAGAAACGTCGGCTCTCCATGACCTGATATTTGCGTAGCGTGCTGGCCGCATGCATTTGGGATTCATCTAACGTGGACCCACTATACAAGAAGATGATGGGTATTAGCAATTGTATGTACATTATTATCTAGTTGAACAGGGTCAGAGTCGAGCATTCAGAGAAAGCGTCTATGTACAATAAATATTAGGTCCGGCGGCCTGTTTGTTTGTTTGTTTGCTGGGGATTGTTGTCAGTGAGGATATGCACAAGGAAAGTAAAATGATAGGTCGTAACGTGCGTTAATGAAGAAAGTAAAGCGAACCAGAATCACCGACGAATGACTACGTCTTTGTTTTTCCACTTGTCGCTGGCATTATCAGGGCCTTTACGTCCTTCCGCGCCTACGGCAGATGTCTTGGCTGGACATGGCAGAAACTGGGGGGCGGCAACCGTCAACACAGCAATGATGAATGTGGTTGAAAAGAGAGACGTTGTCAAGCGCGAGCGAGCAGACGCATTGATGTACATTCTTTTGTTGTGATGTGTGCCTGTCTGGTGGACAGAAATGGGGCCAGTTTTATTGGGTGAAAAATCGTGGACCAAACTTAGTTTGGTCTTGGGAGCTGATTTGGGTAGGGTTATATTGGTGCCTAGAATAAACGTCAGTCATCTATTGTTATATACATGCAGGCACCAGGACAAGAATCAGCAGGCCCAAACACCTACCTGACCTGACTGTCGTCCTTCAATTAGGTATCCCTCACGGTATCGAACATGGTCAATGACTACATTGGATGCAGTGGATGCAGTGGATGCACTGGTAGGAATTGTCCAATGACGCTCCTGCTCTCGGTCATATACCTTGACGGTGTTCTGACCATTGGCCGACACTATACGACGCGCATCAAAATGTAAACTGGTAATCGGCGCATCGTATGCAAAAGCATCATACAGAGTGCCAGTCCGTAAATCCCATGTGCGGATGCTACGGTCCCAGCTTCCAGTGGCCAAATGAACATTATCAAACTGCAGACATGAAACTGGGCCAGTGTGGCCCACCAAAGTTCTCACAACCTGGCCAGTACGCAGATCCCAGAGTCGTACAACTCCATCGGATGTACCGGTGGCTAGAGCGGCATCAAAACACTGGAGAGCGCCAACAAACGGCGCTTCAGAACTGTAGCGGACACCAGCACTCTTGGAAGACGCACTGGCTAGTCCGTGCACACTCTGAGCCGATGTCCACAAAACATCCAGCGTCTGCAGACATCTCCCAGTGTGTAGGTCCCATTGTCGAATAGTCTTATCAGCAGACCCCGTCAGTAGACTGTCATTGTCAAAATGCAGAGCAGTGATTTCCCCAAGGTGTGCAGCAAACGTTTCTACTAAGCATGAGCCATCATCAACATCATCAGCATCACCCAAACTCAAATCCCACATGTTGACCGTGGCGTCGGTGGATCCCGTGGCCACAATGTTATTGTCCATCTGCAGACACTTGACCGAGGCCTTGTGGCCCTCGAGGTGTCGTAGAGCCGTGCCTTTGCTGAGATCCCACACCGTGACCACGTCGTCCATGCCGGCCGTGACCATTGTGCCAAACGGAATGTCAAAGTCGAGGCACGTGATTGAGTCCGAGTGTGCGTCCATCATGCGAATGTTCTGGCCGGGGGTATAAAATTGTTGTAGAGTTGGGGCGGTTTTGCGGGTCTTGTAGGAATGTTTATTGATTCGCCGTTTGGTACTACTATTACTGTCGCTAGTACTACTACCAGTAGGGCTGGTTGGAGACTGGACTAGTTTTTCGGTAATGTCTGAATCTTTGGTGGTGGTGGTGGTGGTGGTAGTGGGAGTCGACGGACTAGTGTCCATGTCGTCTTCAAACTCATCCAGCCTTGTGTTGATGGCGTCCAGTTGGTTTTCCAGATGCATTTCCTGCTGCTCCAAGTTTGCGATGCGCGAAAACACAATCTCGCGCATCGAGTTGAGTTTTGCAATGCGCTCATCAATCTCTCTGATTTCGTTTGCCGCCAGATCTTTTCGTACTTCGAGTAGGTCTAGTCGATGGCTCATGCGTAGTTTTTCTTGAGTCAGTCCATTTTTATCGAGAGTTGAAATATCGACAACAGCATCTTTTCGCCGCGTGGAATGGTTCTTGTGCTCCTTATGGCTGAGAAGCTTATGGCGGTGTTTCTTGGGAGATGCCTCGCCGTCACTGGATGACGCCGAGCCCATGTCTGCTTCTAGATCCAAACGGTCTTCCTCCAAAGCTTTGAATCCTTGGTACAATGAAAATCGTCCACCATTTTCAGAGTCTCGCGAGGGGATACTGTATAGTAGTTCATCCGGGATGGAGGTGACTGCGCGGTACTGAATCTCACTTTTGGAAAGAGAGCTTTTTACGAGTTCCGAGGGAGTTCGTCGTGCATTGAATGAAAACAATCGTCTTTGAAACGTTGGTCGCCTTGCAATTTCATTCATGGCTTTTTGATAGTGGGTTCCACTTAGGTCTCCATATGATGATCCCATGAGACTAGATGCAGTAGATGCCACAGTTTTGGATAACCGTGACAGGTTGCTATTAGTAGCCGACACTGTCGATGAGAAATCGTGTCCGTCCATCAATTGTGTAGGGGATCAGTATCAGACGACAGTAGTGGCTAGTGTGGGGTTGGCCGAACAAAAGTACAAAAGTTGATTTAGGCAAGTTGATCAGGAAACTGGTAAACTCTGGATTCAACTTACCAACTAGGTTGTCAAACACAAGGATCAACAATTGCTTTCACCGTCACGTCACCGTCCGTCACTTTGTCTGCCCACCAAAACCTAAGGTTACACTGGTGAGACGTCTCAATGGGTTTAGTGAATAATGAAAGAGAGAGGAGTTGAGCCGCACCGAGGTCGCCACCACCGATCATGACCACCGATCCATGAACAGGCTGTTCTCCATCATTGGATATAATCAAAAATCCATGGAAGTTACAGGTATATTGATCTATCGCGCACTCACCAGACTGTAACCACAGAAAGACAGACAACAGCAGACAGAAGACAGTTGCTCCATAATCATAATCAACTCGGGCGGGCCCTAACCCGCGACCCCTCGGTCCAAAAACTAGACCCAATTCCACCTTGTCCCTCCTCTCCTCCTTGTCACCACAACCACCAATAACCACACCACAAGAAAGACTAATGGCAACTACTAGTAACCTGGACAAGTCGCTTGACGACATTATTTCTGCTCAGCCCCGTGGAGAACGTCGCCGTGGACGCTTCTCTCGTGGTGTCAAAAAGACCAGCGCTGTCCGTAAACCCACATCATCCACCACCGCCAACGCTACCAAAGGAAAGGACTCGGCCAAGAAGGGAGCAGCCAGCATCAGTACCAGCACTACTGATCTTGCGTCTCTTGCCGACAAGGTGATTCTGTCCAATCTTCCCACTGACATTGACGAGATGTCTGTCCGCAAGTACTTTAGTGCCGAGATTGGACCCGTGTCCAAGGTGGATGGCGCCTACAACAAGAATGGAAGCCGTACTGGAACCATGACTCTGTACTTTAAGAAGAATGGAGACGCTGCGCGTGCGGTCCGTAAGTTCAACGGTACCGCCATTGACAATGGTGCCAAGGTGATGAAGGTTGAGCTTGTGATTGATCCCACCAAGAAGGCTCTGGCCGACCGACTCAAGCCTGCGGTTGCTGCGGCCACCGCAGCTTCGTCCAAGCGGGCTCGTGCTCGCAAGCCCAAGACTGGTACTGCTACCAACGGAGATGCAACCGCGTCCGCGACTGCTGCTGCCGGCAAGTCGACTGGTGCCAAGGGAAAGAGAGGCCGCCGCCCCAAGAAGACACTTGAGGAATTGGACGCCGAGATGGCGGATTATTTTGAGGACACGCCTGCTCCTACTGCCAGTGTTTAAGGCTACAAACCAAGACACAAGACTGCGACAAAAACAACAAATGCGACAGGTAACTCACTGTGAGCGTGCTCATAGGTATACCATTGGTACTATACTACTCTACTCGATGAATGATATGATTTGGTTTTTTCTTTTCGGCACCACGCTTATGGATGACAGCAAGCTTTTTCAAGCCTCAGCAAAAAAAAAAAAAAAAACTACAATAAACAAGCAAACACACAGAGACGGTGACGCGAACGTTGACACCACTGCCACAATGCGCTTACTAATGTTTCTGCTGACATGCCATGGCCATGGTTGGGATGCGGTTGGATGGTTGATCATGTAGAAGGTCTATTTCTGTCTATACATGTGCTACTGCGCCCAACACCGAGACTCTTTCTGTTGCTGGTGTTGATGGGGTAATACTCCAGTAATCACAATGGTATGAGTGCCTTGGGGATGGGACCAGTACAGGGTATTGTTGTTGACCTTTGCGTTTGTTTTAGCGGGCGAGTGGGCTGAAGTGCTGTGTTTGTCATTCAGAGTGGAGTCTGCGTCTATTTTTGCAATGTCATGTTTATGGCGAACATCTACGTTTGCCGACGACGATGAAGCGCCAGCCGATGCGACTCGTGGTTCTGCAGAACCACGAGTTGGGCCTGGGTCTGTATCTTTTACAGTCTCGGGCGGGTTAAGGGTTACGGCGGTAAGCGACGCGTGAGCTCTCTGTCCATAGGGAGACGTATCCATTTTGGACCCATTGTCAGCAATGCCTGAACCCATATTCCAGGACCCGGCGGTTGTGTTGACGCCAGTGTACTGTGGAGGAAAGTGCAGCGGCGGCAGGAAGATCTCTGTCAGACCGCCCGACTCTTTTGTGCACTCGAGCTTGAGCTTGAAGGTGCACTTTTGTAAATCAAAGTAGTACTTTACAAGGCGGCCGCCCACGGCGCGTGGGGTGGGCCGCACCACGGCTCTTGCAGCTCGGATCCCATTGTGGTACGGCAGGTCTTCTCGACAAAAGATGCTGAGGTCTTCGCCGTTCCAGCAGTCGCCGTCTTGGTGAGTGTTGCATCCGGTGTAGACCCACAGGGTGTGATGCAAGCTGTTGGCCTCGAGGGCGTAGCAGTTTGCGTCCATGGCGTGAGTTTGGGGGCGGTAGTGGTGTTCTTTGTGGCCCCTGTGGTTTTTGGCATGCTTCAGACACTCTGGTCGGGTTCCTTCGGTCTCAGAAGCACTATCCACTGCGAATGCATTTTCATTTCGGGTGTTTGCCTTGTGATTTGTGTTGTCGGCGTCTGAGCCAGATCCAGAACCAGAACCAGATCCAGACTCAGACTCAGAACCAGAACCAGAATCCTGCCTGGCTTCAGCCTCCGCCTCAGCCTTTATGGCCTCCTGCAACACCAGTGGTGTGGTGGTGGTGGTGGAAAACGCGCCGTCCATATCAAACGGAATGCCAATTTCCGACAACAGACACGGAACGTTTTCCGACACATGCCGGCGGCCCTCTTTCTTGAGGTATGCTAACTGAGCACAGAAGGAGTTGCGTACAGCCTTTTCGCCAATCTTGACGCCAAAAACAGGCGACATGTACTGGTTGCGCAGAATACCCACTGCATCAACGTTGAAGCTTGTCCACTTTTTGGTCATGAGCGTCAGTCCGTCATAATGATGAGGAGAAAAGACGGTTGCAGTCTCATCAATGTCGACAAAATCCGGAGGCGTGGTGTTGACTGGTGGCTGCAGAAACACCCACCAGGGTTTATGGAGGGACTTGACGCGTCTCTCATACTCTTTAAAGTGGGCGACAAAGTACCTTTCCACAAACGATCGGTCGTTAAGCCGATGCCCCAGGCGATCATACGCAAAGTAGTCTGGCCGTAGAATGAGGGGTGCTGGACCTCTGGATTTTAGCGTGGGCTTGTGACCCAGTTGGGGCTCACCATCTTCTTGTTCTTGTTCTCCGTCGTGCGTTGTATTTGTAGTGTCCTGGTGATCCAGTTCTGGAATCACTCTTGCTTGAAGCTCGGATGCATCAGTCTGTGATGGTCTCATGGACTGTACGTACCGCTTCAACTCCTTACGAGCCTCCTTGAGGTTCTTTTTTGATGCTTTTGATGCAACACTCGAAAGTGATGTGGTTGAACTCGTCCGTTTGACCAATTCGCTGAGTCGGTTCCGGTTGTATACTCCGTGTAGCTCCCAAATACATCCCACCTGCCAGTTGCGGAACCAGCCATACTTTTCGTCGTATTGCTTTGCCTTTTCTGGCGTGAGCCATGCTGAATGCAATGGTCGGATGAGCGTGGTTCCCACCTTTTTGGATCCCATTCGCGAAAACTCATAAATGGGAACTATACACTCCACCATGTTGCCGATTAACATACCCTCGAGTGGACTGGGGCATGTTCCCAGCTTTACATGGCCCAAGTCGGTCGACAGCTCGGTGATGTTGCCCATTCCAATGTATCCGGCCGACGGTTCGTTGATGGTCTCCCATCCGAGGGTCAAGTCGGGGTCCACTTGACACACGGCTTTGGCAAGGTGCATCACGGCGTTCATGTAGCACGCACTCAGGTACTTTCCTACATTGATGTAGTCGTTGGGGTTCTGCGCTGTGGCCAGTTTGCACCGAGGAGCAAAGTCTTCACCCGCAAAGAACAGCGTAAACATCGTCTGGCACACGAGTCGGTTGTAGTTGCTGCTCCAGAGCATCTTGACGTCTCCGTGGGTGTAGTTGATGGGGTAGTTGATCTTCATCTTCTTGTCTGTTCCTGGGTGGGTATTGCGATTTCGGAGGTTTCTTGCCAGCTTCTTTTCCTGTTTCGCTCCTGGGGTTCTCCATAGAATAGCGCCATGGGTCTCGTTGAAGTACGCTGGGTCGAACCCCACACAATAGAAGGTCCACTCGGGAGCTCCGGATCCACCCGAGTACCAACTCCAGGTATCTTGGTGCGGATCCATAAACAGCACAAACCCGTATGATTTGATGAGTTTGAGCATCTCAATGGTGAACTTGATGTATTCTTCGTCATAGATCCCGGGTCCTTCATGTTCGATTGCATCCCATGTGAAGATGTACCGGATGGCGTTGAACCCGCAGCACCGGATTCTGTCCAGGTGTTGGTGGGCTTCTCCCAGGCTGAACGGCCTATCCATATATGTTCCATCTTTCTGGGGTATTTTCGAGTCTCCTGCAAAATTGATTCCACGGAGAATCACCGTGCGATGAAGATGATCCAAAATCGTGCCTTCTTGAATGATCAGATGCATCTTTGAGGCAATCTTCTGTTGATATCACGGGTCGAATAAACTAAAGCCGGCGGGTAAGGTTCTCTTGTTAGTTCTCAGGGTTTTCTTGTCAGGGTTGAAAGGCTGAAAGAAGAATGGAAGACTCCAAACGATTAGTTCTTTTATTCATATTATTGTATTATTAGTTCTATTCATGTTAATTATATTGGTCTACTGGATAATCAACCTTTAAATAGCCATAGTGCAGACAATGACACTATGGTGTAAGAACAAGTAGGACGGCAACAAGGTTTCATGTAAGCAGGAATCTCTGCAGGGACTTTGCCTAGTGTGCGGGCCACGTCATAGTTGTGTCACAAGACGGACAGAAAGGAATTCAGGGGTCAGTATCCCTCGAGTTGGACCGGCGGAGGAATAGGGCACCAATGAGCCGGGCAATCAAGAGGAGAACCGTACTATGCAATGTATACACTTTGTTTTATGATTCCGTTAGTTTTGCTTGTATACCGCTACTGGCAAGCAGCATTCGATCAGACGGACAATTTGTTGATGTTTGTTGACTAAATGTATTTTTGGTAGCAGAGTGCGAGGGCTAGGGCAGACGCCGTGTGCACCGTTTAGCAGAAGCCAGTAGAATAGCGAGACGAACGACATGTCTTATTCTTTCTATGCGCCAAAGCTTAGTTCCAAGAAGCTTAGTTTGACACGTTCAACGCTATGGCGGTGGTGGTGGTAGGTAGTACAGTGATAACGGGTTGGGTAACTTGTGTGGAGTTGCTTTTTTGGGAGGAGGTGCATCTTTTAGCCGTTCTTGGCTAGCGGGAGACCAAATAGAATCGCGCACCCCGCCAAGAGAAGGGAGTTTTCGAGTTTTAGGAGCGAGATTGAAGCGCTTAGAGTGTCAAGCAACGATTTCAAGTTCAATAGTAATAATCATGGGCCAAGAGCCTGCCCATCCCAATCAAGGAAACGGCCAAGCATCGTGCCTGATCCATTGGATCGGTACGTAACCCCACACCGATCAACACTTGGGACATGAGACGCACGTACCACATCACTGCACAGGTATGCACGGTCAGCCATGCTTGGCCAGTCACCTGGCCAGCCAGCCATGTGGGTACTTGGGACAAATGATATCATTGGCTCTATTAGCACAAAGTCCGTAGAGTATTATAGAAAAGTAGAATAGGAGAAAGTAAAGATAATGAGCTGTAATCAGCAAGGACCACGGATGGGCTCGGGGATTTAAATTGGGATGGATTGGTGGCCGCGTGGGTTGGCCAGCCCTAAGCCATATCAATCAAACCAAACCCCTTCATCCCGACGCAGAAACTTGACTGACTTGGCAGGAAGGCAGGTACCTAGGCACGAATGTCTAGACCAAACAAAAAAGAGATTCAAAAGGCTTTTTAGGCCACGCCACTTTTTATCTTGATTGCTGGTTGCATCATTGGCGGGTCTGGGAGAAATGTGAAATGTGATGAAACACGGCAGATTGATTTTTTTAGTGGCTAGGTGGTAAAAGCAATATACTTTTTGTGGTACACGCCGACGCCGACGCAGGTGTGTGTGCGGGTGGAGCTGTTTTGCAATTACCCGACGCAACAACAACAACAACGCTAAACACACCACCCAAGTTTAGACAACACTGCCAACTCTAGACAAGACAAGTCAACACAAAACACACCCACCACCAAACAACATAGCCTAGCCACGATAGGACTAGTGCAGTCCATCTAGTGTAGTCAGAGCTGGCGACAAGTAAACACTTGGCTTTGAAAGTATTTGGCTATTATAAGTGGACGAGCCGAGCAACCAAGAGACGAGCGGCAAAAAGTCATACCAAAGGTAGGTATCTTTATTCTTAGAGGAACTGGTTACTGTTATCTTCAGCATCTTCAACGGTGTAACAATAACACCAGTGACAAGAGGAGCAAAGTCGACATTTCAAACGTGGACACATACTGACCAGACCAATTAGCCAAGAGCCTAAGGAGAGAGCATCTAGGCACCAAAACAAAAAACAAAAAAAAAACAACAAAAATACATAGCAGCAACAGCAAGGCCCACGTTTTGGCAAAGAGGCTGATTGTTCCCTGCAGGTAAGTAAATCGAACCGCCACGTTTGGGACGACCCGCCCCTCCTTTGTTCCTCCCACCCACGACGGTATTCAATTGGGTCGAGACTAACCAGAGACTGTGTCACTCTTGAATCTTGAGAGTCCATCTATTGGTGGTAGATCCAAGGAGACAACGGTGGATGCCATCAAATTACATTGACCTCAACAATCAACCACTCACTAAACACACACCACTCATTATAGAGCAGAAGACGACCACGAGATCTACTAACCTCCATTTGCATCAAAGACTGACTTGATTAAAACCATTGAAAACGACTAAAACAGAAACAAAAAAAGGAAGAATGGCATCGTACCACAAAACAACGCCGGTGCCCAATCACCTGATGCTTTCATATAAACCTTTGTACAATGGCCCAGGACCGGTTACTCCGACATCGCATGGTACCAATGGAAACGGTCTGAACCATGGACATGGTCACAATCATGGTCATAGCAATAGCTTTGGCCATGTTGGTGGTGGAGCTGGTGGTGGTGGTGGTGGAGGGGGCGGAGTCTACGGACTACAAGCACAGCCACCAATGGCACCAAGATCATTTTCGTCTGGTTCTGCATCGGTTAAAGCGGTTCGTCCCAGTGCGGGATACCGTCCTAAATCGCTGTATGGCTATGGAGGACATAGTCCAGTTCTCCCTACTAGTAGTATTGGTACTAGTAGTAGTGGTACTAGTAGTAGTATTGGAGCCCCTCCTTCACAACGAGCAGCCAATAATGGACAACGGACATCACTATATGGAGACGCTGCAAGCGTCAGTTCTATTACGCCAATGGTTACTACGTCCACGACCAGCTCTATTGGCACGCCATCCACCAGTAGTGGGACTCCCAGCTCCACGTCTACTTCAACCAAACCAGACCGATACCATCGACGCAAGTCCAACTATGGAGTGGTTGCAAGTACAGCGGGGGGAGGCGGTGGAACTGGCAGCAGTACTGGGTCCACGGCCAGTACAGTGTCATCATCGAATATTAGTACGGCATCGTCAGCAACCACAGCTACAACCATGTCTATTCCCGGCTCAACCGTTGGGCCAGGATTAGGTCTAGGAGACGGTAATGTTGGTACAGACGGTGCAGCTGCGCACCTGGGAGTGTACCGGTCTCCGGTATATTCCGAGTCGGCGTCATCAACGTACAGTAGTCGAAGCAAGACGGACTATTCCAGTGTGACGTCTAGTAGTACTGTTTATTCTGAAGGTCCCGGGCCCAAATACCGCAGTTACTCGCCAAGCAAAGGTCTGAGTCAGCTACCGTCATCGACATCAACATTATCATCATCAATCATTCAATCAAAGCCAAAGCAGGATGTTGCACCACTTAAACTGGTTCTGCCTAGTGATGCTCGTCGAAGCTCACAGCAACAACAGGCAGCCCATGGCCGGTCTACTAGAGGACCTGGTAGTAGTTTGCCCAGTATTCCCCAAAAGCCCAGTCGACAGGCACAAATTGGTGGTGGTGGTAGTGGTGGACACACACGTACTAGCTCGAGCTTGTCGATTAGTGCCGGTGTGCCTGCGCCTCCAGTGGTGAGCAAACCCACTATTCGGTCTGTCAATTCTATAGGAGCATCACAGATTCCTCCATCATCAGCCAATGCCCAAAGAATGGCGTCACCGTCGCCGTCTCAACTGACACGAAACAGTGCCAAGCCCAACAACCACAACCACAACAACAACAACAACAACAACAGCTGTCTGGCTCGTGGCCAGGCTGCTGTTAGTAGTGGTAGTACTGGTTATACTGGAGCCATTCCCGGCCAAAACGCGGCACAAATGTCTAGTGTGGCAGCGTCTGGTACGCAGCCGCAGAGTGGAGGCCGTTCGTTTGGATCGCGACTAAAAAAGGCATTTCTGGGCAAGAAACTACGGGCGTCGCCGTCGATTGATGCAGGCTCATCATCACGACGCAGTATTCGTTCTGTGGCAATGGACAAGAGCGACACGCAGTCGCTGTTTTCCATCCGGTCGACGATTTCCACTGCGTCGTTTGCCACGTTCCGCAAGTTTGGCCAGTCGACCAAATCGCTGTTCCGTCGGAACAAGGGCAACCGTGACAATGAAGACGACGAGTCGGACCAGCAGTATTATGGCCAGCCGCCAACCAGTGCCAGTGCATCTCGAGCCGCGTTGGGAGATATCGATGACGAGTACAATACCCCTCGATTTGTATACCGTCAGCGCGAGCTTGAGCGTGAGCGTGAGGGGCAGTCTCAATCTCTGAGTCAATCTCAATCTGAGACGGACGACGGTTCGGATGTTAATGGCCAGCACGAACGGATGGGATCGGTTGACACTATCGACGGAGGTAGTGATACCCTAGGAGACTCATCGACAGATGTGCCAGAGGGAGGCACGCATAGTCGTGATGGAAGCCGAAGTTCCACTGTTACTGCAAGTCCATCTCCGATCAAGACTCAGAATGATGAAGACAATATTCCGGTGGTGGCCCCTAGTACTTTGGTTCCTATTGGGCTTAATTTGGAGTCAGCCAATACCCACAATAGTGTTGGTAACTTTAGCAACGACTCGACAAGTGAGGCAACGGTGACGATGGATAATTCTTCTCCTGAGAAGACTGACGACAAGTCCACGGACAAAACCAAAGACCGACACCAGCGAAGTGACAGTTTTGATAGTGATGATCTGGCTCCTGCAGGTGATACGGTGTTCCCCAAGACTCTAGACGTGGAAACAGTTGAAACGATTCGATACTCGCTGGAACAAGCAAAGTCGCTGGAACGCCGCAAGAGTATCAAGCGTAACGCCGCCGCCGGAGGCATCAATGCTCAGGAGGAAACAGGCGTGCCCAATCCCACGGAAATCCATGTTACTCAACGTCCCGACACTGCATCGATCATCTCGGCCACGCCTAGTGACGCACCAGTTCGAGGCATTCTCAAACACGGCAGCAGTGAGGCAGGATCGCGACCCAGCTCGGTGTCGGCGTCGCCGCAGCCCCCAACCCAAACCCTGGGCGACTGGGCGGCTTCGTTTGGAGGAGATGGTGGCTCGCGCGCACTTCATTCCCGCGCAAACTCTGGAGCAGATGATGTGGCATCGGTGGTTGCATCTCTTTTGGATTTTGCCAGCGAGCCCAACCTGTCGTTGGATTTGGACTTTGACAAAAAGTATATGTTTGTTGGTGGTGGCACTCCCTCTGGCAGTTCCCCTGAAGCCAGTATTCCTCCTGGTGTCAGAGTTGAGCGTCCTGCCCCGGCCACAAGATCACCGTCAGCTCCAGCATTGAGTTCCATTGATCGTGCTACTTCTCCTCCTCCTCCCACCGGAGGGGTGTCGCGCCCGCAATCGCCTCCTGTTCCAGCTAGTGTGTACCAGCGGAGAATGTCGCTGCACAACCGGTCTTCCAGTTTTGGGTCTGCATACAGTGCAACAGGAGGAGGAGGAGGAGGAGGAGTAGGAGGAGTAGGAGGAGGAGGAGTAGCGGTGGGAGGAACCGTGAGCCCTGTTGGACGGCCGCGTCAGTTGAGTCAGCCCATCAATGCACTACGGTTCAACACAACAACGCCTCCTCCCTCTTCCATCCCAGTGAAGCGCGTGGGCGTGAGTTTCTCGTCCCGGATTGTTGTCTACGACACGTATGGTCGCCACGACTATGACCGCCGACCAGAGACTGCTACATGTAACCGCTTGACGCCTCTTCTTGCCCAACAGATCCGGGAGGAGCTTAACAAGTTTAAGCGGGACATGGACGTTCATGTCGATAGCAGAGCATACACGCATTTCCTGTGATCACGCTAGTGATCACGCACTGTTTATAGAATATCATTTGATTTCTCGTGTACGTCACAACTAGAGACTATCCTGATAAACTCAGATGCATTTGGCACCTTCTAATTTGTGACCTTCCATTTTGTGATGCTATTGAGCAGTGTTGACACATCTTCTAGTTGCCTCTTTTAGCCCATGCCGCGCATGTTTTATTTCTAAATTCATTGGAATTAGCCGTCTGGTCAATCATGGCGATGTTGGAGCCCTCTCAATACCTTTGACCACTCTGACTATGACGGCGCCGATTTCGTAGACAATATGGAGTTTAGCATAGACGTCACTCTTTATATTGGGAACGGTCGGATAACAAACAAGACAGATGTAGCGACAAGCACGTCTAGGCCGTAAAAGTCGGGCATTTGCATTCTAAAAGCCCGGTTACCTGCATTTTTGGACATGAAATGCTGTGGAAAGTCGACAATTCGTTTGGAATGCCATTTATCTGGGGTCTCTCTCTTGAGTGGTAGTCATCAGTGATCATTGGGTGACATTAAATGATTTTGTTGTTTAATGTAACCAGAACCTGGCCCCAGATTAGGGTACCCCCTGAATTGCCTCATTTGTGCAGCCGTCCCTATGGCCCTTACAGCACACATCACAACACATGTCCCGAGTGGAGTGATCAAACCTTGTCGCGAGATTAGCTTTGGCCAGCAATTGCTTGTAGGTTTATGATGTGGGTGATTTCTGCTGATTGGAACATAGTCGGTATCGATCCATCTCTACTACAACATAACACAGTCAACGCCATCTACGTATCTAGACATTTTAGGCAATCAACAACATGGAGCAAACAGAACCACTGAGTAAACCCGCCCAACAGCTACTGTTCTCAAAAGTCTTTTCTTCTCAGTACCAGAACCTGGCCTGTGGAGGAGTCAAGGCACTCTACAATGCGTGGAGCACCAACAGTGTGGCACTCATGGAAATGGTCATGGTTCCATGGAAACTACGGGAAGATCCGATGCCTCTCGCAATAGCATACCATGAGCTAGATGACATTGACAAGCTGCTGCTAGATACAAGTGAAGCCGAGATTAGCGACAGTGATTTGAGCTCGTCGGATCTGTCGGAAGAAGCGAGAGCAGACAAAGACCTCGTGTCAGACAGCACATACAATGACTATGGCCTGGAGACAGATGAGGAGGATGATGACAGCGAGTACGATCTGGTTGATTACGAAATGTACGAGGAAGACGGCGACGACGGTGGCGAAAGGAAGAGAGCACACGAGCATGCTATTAAACATGACAGCGAAAAGCACAGGCACCGTCAACGAGCACCGGATGACGCGGCGACAGCAAAACTTGGGAGCAAAATCCGTCAGCTCTCAAAGACCAAAACGAGGGTGTCTGGTTCAGGTTCAAAGTCAAAGGGAGCAGTCATTTACCAGCCGAGAATCAATGAGCTGGCAATGGCCGTACGAAAGGATCTTGGTGACACGACCGGTTTGAATGACAAGGTAAAGTCTGAGATGGTGCCCAGCAAAGGAAAAGAAGTCCAAAAGGCACTGCCAGAAGCATCCAACCAGCTTGTGTTGTCAACTCCGCAACGTTCAAACCAGCCGTCAGTGAAAACGCAAACGATTCCCCGAAACGTCCGGCTCCCAGCGAAACCGGCCAAACGGCAGCGTTCTCGAAGCTGGACGGGACGAGACTTTTTGGAACGCAATAACATGCCTAAACGCCGGAGTCGTAGTATGTCGCTAGCGTATATTAACACCAACAGCTCGATCCAGACTCTGGTGGACTCTGCCACGCGGGCTCTTGCCGAAGGAACTTGTTCCAAATCGGTTCCACATCCACTTCGAAAGGTTCAAAGTGCACAGGATTTATCGCCTACTGAATCTCCTTCTGAATCTCCTACTGATGGATCACTGCCTATCGACAAGCATATTCCATCTGACAATACTACTTGTCCAACATTGCCTATGCCGAGTTTCAAAGCCACAAGAAAAAGTAGCAGCAAGTCGTACACCTATGGATCACCTTGTGGGTCTAGTCCCTTTTCAGGAGACTACGACTATGCTACTCACGCTCACTCTCACTCTCACTCTGACCCTCACGCTCACTCTGAGGGGCCAATGTCGTCAAGACAGAAGCGGTTTTCTGTCTCAAGCAGTGGATCCCACCATACAATGTTTGGTATCCGCCGCAAAAGGCACGATAAACACAGCAACGAGTCACTGGGTGGTGATCATGTCAGCCATCATCACCCAGCACGTAAGCTTAAAGCCATGGGACACAAGCTACGCAGCTTTATACGGCACTCTAGTTTTTCCATCTAGTTTCCATCTAGTTCCATCTAGTTATGCATCCACTCACCTACTTAATACAGTTCAACACAAAACACAAACATCATTACATTATCTATAAATACAATCAGTTAAATGTCTACCAGAAATCTCCATGCGCCTGCATGGCATTGGCCACCTTGACAAACCCAGCAATGTTGGCACCAGTCACCAGTGACGGGAGATGGTCTGCTCTGTTGTTCTTCTCCACACTGTAGCTGTTGGCAGTCTCGACGCAAATGTCAAAACAGTTGCCCATAATGCCATTGAGACGGTAGTCAACCTCCTCCTTTGTCCAGGATGCCCGCTGCGAGTTCTGCGCCATCTCCAGTCCAGACACCGCCACGCCTCCGGCGTTGGCGGCCTTGCCAGGTCCGTACCATAGACCTCTGGGCTTTGTTTTGCGGTCGTCCTCAAAAATGGCAATGGCCTCCATTGTGGAGCCCATGTTGGATCCCTCGGCAATGTACTTGCATCCATGGGCAATGAGAGCCTTGGCGTCGGCTGCGTCAACCTCGTTCTGCGTGGCGCACGGAAGCGCCACGTCAACGTGGCCCACAAGCTGCCACGGACGCGCACCCTCATGGAATTGGAATCGATCGTCCAGCTTGGATGCGAGCGTGGTTAGCGGCTTGTGTGTGATTTTGATCTGCGCAATCGCCTCAATGTCTTTGGGCGTAAACTCCATTCCATCCTTGGCAATGTACGATCCGGTACTGTCGCTCAGAGAGACCACCTTTCCACCCAGCTCCATCACCTTGAGAGCCGCGTACTGGGCCACGTTTCCGGCCCCGGACACCGCCACACGCTTGCCCTTGTACGACTCCTTTCCGTCGGTGGCATACTCAATCATCTTGGCCACATAGTACACCAATCCGTATCCTGTGGCCTCGGGTCGGATGAGAGATCCACCCCACTCCAGACCCTTACCGGTGAGCACTCCATCAAACTGGTTCTTGAGACGCTTGTAAGCGCCAAACAGGTATCCGATTTCGCGTCCTCCAACGTTAATGTCGCCTGCAGGAACATCAGTGTATGCTCCAATATGTCTCTGGAGCTCTGCCATGAATGCATAGCAGAACCGTCGAATCTCGCTCTCACTCTTACCTTTGGGGTTAAAGTCGCTTCCACCCTTACCTCCTCCCATGTTGAGGCCGGTGAGGGCGTTCTTAAAGATCTGCTCGTATCCCAAAAACTTGAGAACACTCAGGTTAACTGTTGGGTGGAACCGCAGTCCTCCCTTGTAGGGACCGAGTGCCGAGTTGAATTGCACACGGTAACCTCTGTTGACATTAATCTGGCCCAGGTCGTCCTCCCACAAGACTCTAAATTGAATCACGCGTTCAGGAATGGCAATAATGGGAATCAGTCTCTCGAGTTCGGGGCGCTTTTCAAACAGAGTGGATTCTTTGAGCGTGGTCAAGAGCTCATCAAAGGCCTGTTGGAATTCGGGTTCAGTTGGTTGGACCATCTTTCTTGTTCTTCTTTCTTGTTCTTTCTTGTTTCTTGTTTCGGATGATGTTGTCGTTAAACCACTACTATCAAACAAACTACCACATTGGCCATTCTTATAGCCCGCTAAACGTAATAGTCATGGTCTTATTGATAATCCCATTTAGGTTGGGCGTTCTTATCAGGCCAATAGAGAAGAGCCTGCAAGGGTGCAGACCGCCCCAGTACCCTGGGAGAAAGCTTATTTCGTCAACCCTTTCGGGATTCGGAGCATGGGAGAAATCGGATGGCAGCCTGATTGGTTTGATAAAAAGCTTGGCTGGGATTTCTGCCGGAATCAGCATGCGACCGTTGAGATTTTCCGGTCGTACTTCCGTTTCCCACGGCAGAAGGTATACTTTGTGCAGTGGTGGTGCCCGATAGCGGCTTTGGTGGTGCATGTGGTACCTGTAATGCCGGTAGCTGTCGGTATGCCGCGGTCATGGTAGTAGCTGTAATGATGATTCACTTGATATTTACTAGAATTGAACGTTTGCTGCTGTTGCTGGACGAGGTCGCATTGATGCAAATCAATGCAGCCAAGAAGCGTGAGACAGCAACCTTTACGTCGCATTGCATGGGGCTCATGTCGGCCGATGAGCTAGCATCACCACGTAGTAATCTACTCATCTTGTCTTTTTATTATTATTATTCGCTGTTTGCTTGGTAGGTAGTAGTAAGTCGCTTTCCTTTCCTCCACTGCTGACACTGCTTCCTAACCTAGATGTTGATAGATGGGGTTTGTACATTCGACATCAGCACAAGATAATCTCAAGAATACTCGACGACTCGCCCGTCAACAAAGAGCTGACTCAGCAATCCAACGGCAGAGGGCTAGGGCGCATCTCGCCCTCTACACTTGTCGATAATACATAACACTGGACTAGGTATGGACGACGGCCATCGTCCACAGAGACCGAGAACAACACAATCATGGGTATATAGGCGAAGGCTGCCCATCTCCAGAGCATCTTTCTGTCTAGGCACAGCGGCTGCGGCTGCGGCCGCAACCGCTATGCACGGGAATTGGTCTCCAAGGACCGTGCGGTACTCGAGTAATTCCAGCAACAATGACAGTACATCATCCAACTCCAACAAGGAGCCATCGAGTCAAAGCACAAGTTCAACTGAAAGCTCAAGTTCGCACCAAAGACCAAAACAAACGTCTCTGTACTATAACAATGACTACCTCGAGTCCCATCTACAGTCCATTTCTAACATTACCAAATTCAGTGATCTCCCCAACCAGTGGGGTATCAACCAACACATGGCCATTGACGATGGCATGAAGCAAGATCTACGCGCGGTGCTGTGGCAGTTTCGAGCTCCAATTCGGTATGCTTTTGCCTACGGAAGCGGGGTGTTTTCTCAGGGCTCGCAAAACGATAAGAAAAAACCGCAGATCGACCTCATTTTCGGAGTCAGCCACGCCCAGCACTGGCACAGCATCAATATGAAGCAGCACCCGCACCACTACTCGGCGATGCGGCTACTGGGTTCGGGAGCAGTGGGATGGATGCAGGACTCGGTTGGTGCTGGAGTGTACTTTAATCCATTTGTCGAGATCAATGGGCTCAAGGTTAAGTACGGCGTGGTGACTCTGGACACTATGATTGATGATCTGTGCAACTGGAAGACGCTGTATCTTGCTGGGCGTCTGCACAAGCCAGTTAAGATTCTACGAGATGAGCCGCGTCTGCGGTTTATCAATCAGGCCAACCTGCTTAGCGCGCTGCGTACTGCGCTGCTTCTTCTTCCGGAGCGCTTTTCCGAGCTGCAACTGTACAAGATGATTGCGAGTGTTTCTTATAGAGGTGATCCGCGTATGACGTTTGGCGAAAATCCCATGAAGATTCAAAACATTGTCACCAACCAGTTTCTACAGTTCCGTCACTTGTATACTCCCTTGATGGACAATCTGCCGAACCTGGAGCTGACGTCTGGAACTGGTGCTGGCGACGGAAGTCGTCGTAAGAAAGATATCGATCGCGATACCGCGTTTGAGCGCGAAACTGATATTGCGGTTGCTCAGATGACACAAGACATGGACGCCACGCGTCGTGGTAACATGGTAATGAGGCTGCCTCCGACGTTCCGACGAAAGCTGTACTCAAAGTATGGTCTGTCGTCTGCTGAAGTTGGTGGTGCAGGTTCTTCTTCTACTGAACCAAGACGAACATGCACTGAGCAAGAACGAATAATTGCTAATGACAAGGGTCTTTCTAAGCAGGTGAGCAAGTGTATCCAGCAGACTGTGGCTACGCCTAGTTTGGTTCAGTCGGTCAAGGGTATTTTTTCTGCTGGTGTGCTTAAAAGCATAAAGTACTCTGCAGAAAAAGTCACAAAGTATCGTCTTGGCAAGCAGAAGCT
Source organism: Trichomonascaceae sp. Y4102 (assembly GCA_023628915.1). NCBI lineage: Eukaryota > Fungi > Ascomycota > Dipodascomycetes > Dipodascales > Trichomonascaceae > Trichomonascaceae sp. Y4102. Next base: position 123,044 of record JAMAJT010000019.1, on the reverse strand, counting down.
GGAGAGCCTTCGAAATAAATAACAATGCATGCATGTAACCTAAATGTCAGTAGAAATACGGCATTATCTCTTGCGAAGGGCGTCAAAGCGGGCTTGGAGCGCATCTAGTTCTTGTTGTTCCTTGCTTACCTTTAGTCTTGGTTGGGGGTTGTCACTTGTGGGGGCTGGTTTAGTTACTACTATAGGCTTTGGAGAGGGGGAGGGGGATGGCTTTCCGTTTGATACTTTTTCGCTGATTTTCTCTGCGATTTGGCCATTGTCCGAGTTGTTGTCGTCGTTGTCATCATTGGCTGATTCGTCTTGCACCTCCACGTCCTCTTGATGAGGCTGGAACTCGCCAAATGGAACATTGTATGCCTTTGCAATCTCAGTCAAGTAAAGTGTCACCAATTCTTCTGACGGGGGGTCGGTGCCTAGTCTACGCAGTACCTTTTGCTGGACCAGACCGTTTGAGTTTGTTACTGCTGATTCTGCGAATTCCTTGCCGAATTTGTGGGCAAAGATCTCTCGTAGTTGTGACAATTCTTTGACTTCTGTCCGTGGAGCTGTATACATGACGGTGGCGACAGCTTCTTCAAGTCCGGCATCACACTCCTTTGAGTCTAGTAAACCTATACGGGCGAGGAGCAGTTCACAGTACAGCTCAAGTATTTCTAGAAGTTCCACTTGTTCATCCTGTCTGATGATGTTTTCAACTCGTATTCTGGCGCTTTGTTCTTTTCCCTGTTCCAATAGTTCTGCCATTGCTCTGCGTTGTTGCTTTGCCAAGGCTGTTTCTTTATTTTGGATGAGTCGTAACCGATTGATGGCCATTTTTAGCTGCGCCTTCATCCTAGACATGAGAGGCGATATCATTTTTGTGATAGAGAGAGATCGGGAGAGTGGCAACCTTAGGATTGACCCCACACTGTAGATATAAGGGTAGCCGGTGGCACTCATGATTACACACAACAACCAAGACAACCAACCGTCGTCTTACGACTCTCGCATGTCTATCTAACAGACAACAATCAAACATTCAACAACAACCGTTAACTAATACTAACAAATGTCGTGGTTTGCATCCGGGGTGTCGATAGACGAACAGGTCCAGAAAGCAACCAGCGAGAACTTGCCATCGGGAGAACAGGATTTGGCATTGAATCTTGAGATATGCGATTTGATACGATCGAAAACAGTGCAACCAAAAGAAGCTATGCGGTCGCTGAAGCGGCGGATGCTAAACAAGAATCCCAACGTTCAGATTCTGGCTTTGCATCTTACCGATATCTGCATCAAGAACGGCGGGTCGCACTTTTTGAAGGAGGTGGCGAGCCGCGAATTCATGGATACGCTTGTGATTGTGCTGAAACCTGGTAGTCCGCACAGCACGGCGAATCCAGACGTTCGGGCTCTGTTGCTGGAATACATTCAGAGTTGGGCCCACGCGTTTGAGGGGCAACTGGAGCTAGGTTACGTCCAAAAGGTGTACAATGACCTTAAAGCCCAGGGATTTGAGTTTCCAAGCGATCATGGCGGAACTCGGCTCAATTCGTCATTCATCGATTCTACTGCTCCCCCGGAATGGGTAGATAGCGACACATGCATGAAGAGTGGGGTTGCCTTTAGCTTTACGAACCGCAAGCATCACTGCCGCAACTGTGGCGGAGTGTTTATCCAGAAACACTGCAACAACTACATTGCGTTGCGTCACTATGGAATCAACGAGCCGGTAAGAGTGTGTGACGACTGCTACGCCAAGATCAAAGCCAAGTCGTCGTCAGGAAGACGGAGGTCGTCGGCAAGAGACAGCCCTAGTGTATCGGCCAAACTTCGAATGAGCAACAACTCTGATCTTAATCCCTATAGAGCGCAGGAAGACGCGGATCTTGAGCGGGCTCTTAAAGCTAGCCTGGAGGTGAGTGGAGGAGGAGGTTCCAGAGGTACCAACGGCCGACCGGGATTCACCAAGCCCAAACCTTCATATGTGGACGATGACGACGAGGATGAAGACATGAAGGCAGCATTGGCTGCGAGTTTGCGTGACATGGAGGCACGGTCGAAACCCAAGCCGAAAAACGCCATGTCAGATTTGTATTCTATGGACCAAACCCAGTCTCAGTCATTGTCGTCTGGGCCGTTATATGAGAGAAGTTCTGCATCGCCTGCTGCACCAGCGCCGGCACCGGCACCGGCGCCAGCCGGTGCTGGTGCTGGTGCAGGTGCAGGTCCAGACCTCTCGCCGCTCGAGACTGAGCTCATCAACATGTACGTGCACTCTGTCAATCAGATCAAAAAGCAACCGGCCGGAACCATTCTCCGTGACGCAAAGCTCCAGCAGCTAAACGAAAACGTCATGCTTCTTCGCCCCAAGTTTGCCAATGCTCTCAAGACATCGGTAGACAAGTTTGAGGCTCTGCAGGATATGCATGGCAAGCTTACTGCAGTGACTCGCTACTACGACCGTCTTTTGGAATCGAGTATCAGCTATAGTGGTAATAGGTATGGTGGAGGAGTTGCATACCCTCCTCCTCCTTCTGCAAACCCCCAATACCAGTATCCCCAGTACTCTGGGCAGTCTCAATCCCAATCATTCCAACAACCGTATGCTAGTCCTCAGCATACTGGCCAGTATGCAGAATCTCAACCTCCGGTCCATTCTCAAAATACCGGTCCTCAGTTGGAATCCCAGCCTCCTGTCCATGCTCATAATACTGGCCCTTCCAGTCCTTACTATGAACAACCCACTCCCAGTGCTGTTGCTGCCAATCAACCATATATGGAGCCACAGTACACGGCTAAGAGTATTGACTCACAACTGACACCGTCAGCGCCTCCACCGCCATCTACTTGCGGACCATCTACCTACTCCGAACCTGCTGCGAATGCAGTCTCACCACCGACTGCCCGAAAAGAAGAAGTCAGCCTAATTGATATTTAGTATTTATTGAATCGCTTTGATTGTATATCTATTCTCTGTGCGCCGTTGTTTTTGTTTGTGTTACAGTTGGGACTTGTTGTCTGGAGTTCAGACTAGAGTGATGGCCCTAGCAAGACAAGATCAGTGGACATTATTGGATACATTGCTCGGACAAGATGTCATCACCAACCCCCAATCGATTCTTGTTCATGGAGGAACTGGCCAAGGGAAAACATACACCGTCAAGCGACTGCTGAAACACAAACAACTCAAGTCGGTGGTGATTCCATGCTCCCAGTGCCTCACTCTACGTATCATGCTACAGCGCGCATTGAAGCTGATCAAGCAGCAGTTACAAGTAGAGTCCCAGGATGAACTCGTTGCGGTGGAGAATTTTGGCGTTTTCTACAAAATGCTCAGCGAGTTGTTCCAAACCACCAAATCCACAAACACGCCATTTGTGCTGGTTCTCGACAAGATCGACGAGATGCCGGATGTCTCACTCGACATGTACAACTGCTTTTCCCGGGTTACAGAGCTGGCTCCATCTCTGTTGAACTTAACCGTGGTGTTCATGGTCAGCAGTCTGGAACCCCGAGCGCTGGTGACTTTTGCCGTTCCCCATGTACATTTCACCGCATACACCAAGGAAGAAGCGGTTTCGATATTGATGGCCAGCAATGTTTGCTGCACGCCCGAAATCCAAAAATATAACAACCTACGAAGCAAATTCTTCAGTCTTGTGTACGACACTCTAGGAGCATGTATTGGAACCAACATTCGCATGCTCAAGCAAGTATGCGTCAAGATCTGGCCCACCTTCATACAACCACTAACACAAAAGACATTGCGCCCAGAGGAGTTTGTCAAGCTGTACAAAGCCTGCGAGCATCTGTTTAGCGGTGAGTCTGCGTTGCCATTCACACTAACAACCACCACCACCACCACTACCACTACCACTACCACTAAAACAAAAGAATCCAATTTGCCCAAAGAATCCAACTACATTCTGTGTGCTGCATACCTTACATCGTATAACCCCCCTCGATTCGACGGAAGATTCTTCTCGCGGGCCAAAGAAGCACGGGCCCGAAGAAGAGACACTGGACGACGAAAAGCACTGAAAATCAACCCGCGGTCTCTCGCAGCACCAGCGTTTGATCTTGAGCGCATGCTGGCCATTTTGCAGAGTATCATGGCACAAGACAACGACTTTGACAACTTTGCGTCGTCCATCGACATTGGAGCTCAGATTGCCACGCTCACCAAACTGAGGTTGATTGTGAGATCATCATCTACTGATCCACTTGATTCTAGAACTCGATGGCGGGTCAATGCTTCGTGGGAGATGGTGTACCAAGCAGCACTCGAGGTGGGTCTCCCCATTGAGGATTATTTGATGGAATAATCTAAACCTATAGTATTTCTGCACTAAAATTATTGAACCTTGGCCAACTGCATCTTGAGGTAGTTGTTGGCCCGCTTGGCCGATGCAGTGTCAACCTTCATCTTGTCGAGAGTGGCAATGAGCTTGTCAGTGTGCATGGCATAGTTTTTGGCCGCAGGAGCAATTGTGTGGACAGCATCCTGACTAGCGTCACCAGCGACATGAGACACAACGGCAAAGGTTCCATGGGTCACAGTCTCAACAATGGGACCCGAAATCAAGTTGCTAATGTTCTCGGCGAAACCCCAGCCAGAAAAACCGAAAAGGCCGACAATAAAGCTCTCGGTTCCATCGATAGCATGAGCAAGCATATCAATGGCGTTGAATACCATGGCGGGCACACTATCAGTCTCGAGAAGCTGGGTGGTAGCCTGGGCCAGAGGGGCAAACAGAGCCTGTCCGGCCGAGTCGGTGGATACCAGACCTAACAAGGAGGACAAGCCAGTGGACAAATCGTTGCCGCGAGTATTGAGTTCCACGACAGGGGCAGCAGAAGAGATGGTTGCCGAGGCAGCGAGAGCAGAAATAAAGATGGAGGCGAATTTCATCTTGTAGTAGTTGTAGTAGTGAATGAGAGAGACGACTGTTGGCTAGAAGAGCGAATGTGAATGTAAATGTAGAAGTTGTGAGAGAAACATGGCGAGAATGGCCTTCTACTTTTATATTCAAAGAGTTGATTGCTACATGGCTGTATCTGTGTAGGTCTGTGTATGTCGCTTGTTTGTGTACAGTTAGACTTATTAGCCGTTAAATTACCTTAGATTAGATTACGCGAGGGACCTAACCCAGGACGGATGGCTGCAGGGACCACATGAAAATGGTCAATAATACGATTGGGGATTTGAATTTGTCGAGAGACTAGCCTCTAAAGGAATGGAACGTAGCAAAGCGTTGAATGGAATAATAGATTGGATTCTATGAGCAATCACGCCATTCATGCATGGTGAATTGGCAATCATTCAAGGCGTGATCAATTTGAGGCTTGCCTGGCTTATTGACGAGGAATTTCTGACCAAACGTTGGTTGGATGCCTGTGATGGTTCAATATGTCCAGGAACTTACAAAGGATAGTATCTCGATATATCATTGAAAATACAATATGAATGAGGGCCAACGTCCACGACGATGACGCTTAAAGTAAGGTTCACCACATTTTGGAATATAACATGCTATGAGTGGAGTCGAGGCAGCCAGACAACAGGCTCTGGATCGGCTTAAGGCCACTAAAGAACGGCTTGCGCGACAGAGAGCAGCTCCTAGTCCACAGAAACGAGCGTTCAGTCAGATCGATGGCTCACCAGGTGTGAGTGGAGGTGCTAGTGGAGGTGCTAGTGGAGGTGCGAGTGGTGCCAGTAAAGGAAGTGGCGGAAGTGCACCTGCTAACAACAGAAACGCACAGGACTCAATCAAACCAGTCTCCCAAAAGTTCAAAGATTACATTGAGTACGACTTTTCCAAAATCAAAGATACTAAAGGTGGGTTCATGAACACCGAAGACAATGGTGAACCCGGACAAGGCAAAATGACCCTTGAAGAATGGCAAAACGTACAAAGACTCAAGCAAGCGCCTAAACTGCTCAGTGACCCCGATGCACCCAAATGCTACGAATGCAACACCCCAGAGCTGGATTTCGTCATGTACAATGCATTCAAAGTGCGAGTATGCAAGGAATGCAGCAATAAAATGCCGGAAAAGTACTCACTACTCACCAAAACTGAATGCAAGCAGGACTACCTGCTTACCGATCCCGAATTGAGAGATGAGGAGCTCCTACCCCACCTCGAACGCCCCAACCCCCACAAGCAAACATACACAAACATGATGTTGTACGTGCGGTTCCAAGTAGAAGAGGTTGCATTCAAGAAATGGAATGGACCCGAGGGTCTCGACGCCGAGTATGAACGACGCGAACAGTTCAAAAAGGACCGAAAAAATAAAAAGTACATTGCCAAACTCAACGAAATGCGAAAGCGCACTAGAGCAGAACAACTCACTAGAGCCGGTCGTGACAATGTGCATGAGCACGAATGGGTGGCAGTCGAGCCTACTCATTCAACAAACCACGAGAGTACAACCGCCGTGTCGAGACGCTGTACAGTGTGTGGAATGACCACGCAGGAGCTTGTATTTTAGTATTTATCATATTTATTATCATCTTAGTTAGAAATCGAGCTCATTGCATCCTCGAGCAGTGTCATACTGTAGAACTTGGCAATATGATGGTAGATGCTAATCAAGCGACTCATCTTTTCCCGGGAAAACGTCTCCAGGTACTGGCCAGAACAAGGACACGAGACAGCCATGTTGTCTTCTCGAGTCTTGTGACACCTGCTACATTTCAGATCCTGTAGATGAAACTTGGCAAGATCACGCTGGATCTGCTTGATGAGACGTTCTTCCAGCTCAACCCGACCAAATGGACGCTTGCACCGAGAACAGTTCCATACATGGAACTTGGCTGTAACACCAACTTTACCCACATCATCAGCGTCCTGCTTGCACACGTCCAGACTGGAAAGAGACCCACACCACTCGCAAATGATATCCGAGATGACCAGTGACGCGCTGGGGTTCACAAACGCAGCCTCGGGAGAAAACTCGTTGAGAGACAGCACCCGCAAAAGGGACCGTTTGATCAATCGAGACTCGAGAGAAAGATAATCCCACAGCTCAAATACCCGGCAGATACACTGCACAAACAAAAGAAGCGGGTTGCGCGTGGAATCAGAGTGGGAACCTGCTCGCACAGGCAACTCAAACAAATGCGCCAGATTGGGGTTGGCCAGGCTATCATTGTACTTGGCGTGCAGCTGAGTGAACCGCTTAGTGAGCAATTTCTTGATATCGTCAAACACAAACGCAGCAGCTTTTTTGCGCAGATCGTCCTCGGCTCGATCTTCCTGTTGGGTCTGCGACGACGACGACGAAGCGTTGAGGTTGGATGGAGATGGAAGATCCACGCTTCGAACTCTCTGTCCAAACATGGTGACATACGTCTCAAACTCAGCTGCAAGCAGTTCGGGAAGAAACTTAGCCATGTGCCATGAACTGATATGGTGGCGTGATGAATCCTCCTCCAAGCTGTCAAAGTAATATCCTCCATGGTTGAACTCGTCCATCCACATTAGACTCTCCCAGTACCGCTTGACTGACAGATCGAGATAATATGCATTGGGCTTGGCCCGAACCGCCTTGGACAAAAACTCGGCAAACGCAAAAGTGTGGCGAACACTGGTCTTGTTGGTGCTTACAATGATCCGAGTACTATCGGCAAACACCACCGAAACTCCCAATTTCTTGAAATCTCCAAGAACTCGAACAAACGATTGCCGCGTCAGAGTGTTGATGTAATCATGCAGACCATCATCATATAGTAGAGAACTGTTGCTACAAACCCATGAAACAAAGTTCTGGATTAGCGAGTCGGCAAACCTGCTTTTAGTTGTGGTGGTGGTGGTGGTGGTGGTGGTGGTGGTATCATCAATTGCAGCCTGCCACCAGCCTTTAAGAAGATCCACAAGTGCACTAACGGCCTCGACACTTGTTAGACCAGTGGCATCACTATTCAAACTCACATTCTCCGTCATACTGGTCAAAACAGAATTCACCATGGTATTGCCCAGGTTAAACTCCAAACATGGCTTGGAATAGATCCCAGGACTGTTGACACAAATAACTGACTGGCTTTCGGCAATCTTGTTGAGGAGAACATCCTTCTCAGCGCCTCCATGGTCACTAAGTGAAGATCGAGACCACCACAGCACAATCTGGTGCTGAAGTAGCTTGCGTCCATAAAGAACATCCATGGCAAACTTGACACTGCTCAAGTTTCCAATGGGAATATTCGACTCACGAGCAACATCAACCCGATGAGAAAGCCAGTTGCGAGACTTGAGATACGCCCGAATCACTCGAACCGCGGCCGGTTTCTGCCACAATAGCCCAGGAAGGGCATTGTTAGATTGAGACCCAATGTGAATGTTGGCAAACTCCTGCAGCACTCGAACACTGCGCTTGAGCTTTCCGGAGTTAGGCGATTGAATACAAAGAACCGCCCGTGTTCCTCGTTCTGTATGCATTGCGGTTAGAATACTTCCAAGCTTTCGATGCAAGTTTGTATTGGTTCCTCCAGTAGTAAAGAGGTGTTGTTCGAAGCTGACCGATTCATGGAAGCCAGTAGTAGTAGTAGTATGCTGTAACTTTGACAGTTCACTGGAATAAATCTTGTCGAGTCCAGAGAGTCCATTCTGCGCTCCCGGACGGGCTACCAGAATATGACCAACGGGCTTCCAGGATGGAATAACTGAAATCACAGTAATATCTCCAGATACAAGATGAAACAGATGAATGTACTCGGGAACTTGGCCAAGGTATGTGGTCTCACGACCATGCTTATCATTCAAACTGCGCAACCAATTCAACTCGAACCCTTTGTCCAAGCCCTTGGCAAGAACACCGGGTTGATTTTGGTCCAGTACGGCGCGGTTTCCCAGCTCCAGAATGGCCCGGTCCTGCGGCTCCACTTGGCTTTCATACACACCAGTGACGGCCTTGTGCTTGAGAACGTTGTTGGAAGTCGTCAGCATGAGCTGGTAATCGCGTTCCGGCATGACAATCTCATATAGAGAATGAGCTGCTGTCGCTGCGCGACTGACGCTCGCGGCCGCGATCTTCTTGGTGCTAGCAGAAACACGGCACCCAGGAGGAAGATCCTGAAAAATGCTCTGTTTAGAGTGGTTTTGACGCACGCTCACATAAAGACGACGAGGAACATTGATGCGAATGCGTTGAATCGTATCATGAATCAACACAAGCGCACGCAACTCTCCCGGAGATGCCGTTTTTTCAAAGTTCAAAATATGCCACACCGTCCCCACATAGGTGTTTTTGTACTGGGTTTGAACCATATTGGCCATGGCCGATGCAACAGTATTGGAACTCGCCTCGCCAAACAGTTGAGTCCGCGTTCTTCTTGCTTGCTTTTGCATCTGCCACTTGATTTGATTGTACTTGAGCCATTCTTTGTAGTTGCCAGTCGAAGGTACTTTTGACGGGAGGGTGGCGGCCAGCAGGCCATCATCCTGGTTGGTGGAATCTCTCATGGTGTTATTTTTTCTTTTGATGACACGGGCTTTTTTCGGTGCTGCTCCGTTGGAGACTGGGACATTTTCCGTGTCTTCAATGTCCATTAGGGTGTCTGCTGAAAACGAATTCGACTGGTATTTCGAAAAGGAATCTCGAATGGTTTCGGTGGCTGAAGCAGCCTTGGCAAAAGTAATGCTCTGTTGTTTATGCTTGGAAGCTGTCAATCTTTTCCGAAGCCAGTCAGGATGTTCAACTCGAGGAACAGGATTGGGGATGTTTTGGAGAGCAGCGGGAATGGTGATGATTTTTTGGATCGTAGACCCCAACCGCTCCCAGTAGTAACCCCAGTCCAGAATAGAACGAGGATCAAAGTCCTCAAGAGAAGGATCCTTGAGCCATTTGCGAAGATAATGGCTCTTGGTGGAGAGCTCGGCCGCAAAAATCGCCACGGGAACCGCCCGCTCACTCACCGGCGCAGAAACTGGCTTCTTGGAGATAATGTACTTGCATGCTAGACCCTTGTTTTTGACCATTTGTGAACCCAAAAACTCGGCAAGACGACGAGCAGTGCAGATCGACGTCGACTTTTGTCCCTCGTATTCCTCCAGCTGCTTCGACATGCTGCGGTTCTCGCTAATCAGATCCATAAGATCCTCGTCTTCCAGCGTGGCGCCTTTGCTTGATAGAATATCCAGCCACGAGTTGGCCACGTTCGCCACCGCACCATAGCACTCTTGAAGCGTCTTTCCTTGAAGGAAAACAGAAAAGATCTGGGACTGGAACGCCTTGATGATCCGCAACTCGCCACGCCGCTTGATCTCAAAGCCCTTAAGCTCGGCCAGCGTGCCGTCATCGTTGAACACCGCGTACCGCTTTTTGAGGTTCTTGTCTTCCTCTTTGGAAGTAGGAAGAATCATCGCCCGGTACGGACCATCAACCTCAAAGAAAATCGAGTTGTCGGAACTCACGTCGTACTCGCCAGTGGTTGGGTTCAACGTGTGGTACTGGTCGTTGGTGAACTTGGCATGAACAAGATGGTTCAGCATCACACACGGATACGACACCACCAGCTTCTTGCCTCCTCGAAGCTTGAACGTAAAGTCTTCTGGAAACGATTTGGGAAGAATGCACCAAATACCATCGGTATCCAACTCCAGCGGACGTCCCAGCCGTTCCACCAGAGACCGCGCCATTTGAATGATAGTGGCGCCGGTGAGGCACGTGACGCCCGCCATGGGCATCGAGTACCATCGTGACCCTTTGCGCATCACATATCCATAAAACGAGTTGAGAATCACCTTGTGCGCCAGCTGAAGCGAGTCGTACAATACCACCATTTTCTTGGCCTCCTCTCGAGCAACCGCGTCGGTTGCCTCGCTTACCTTGCCCTTCCATACCTTTTGCAGACCTTTGAACTCGTACCGACGATCTCGGAATGACCGAACCGTATCAACGTAGAACGGGTTCTCCTTTTGGCAAATAATCGCCTCACGCTCCACGGTTTGCGTCTGCTTGATCCGCGAGTACACCTTTCGACTGTACTCGTTCAATCGCGTTTTGATGAGTTGAGCCTGCTCAGAAGTCGACAGTTCCTCCCATACCCGAAAGTTGCGGCCTTTCATCTTGAATCGCGACTTTGACGACGACGACGTTCTCAGAGGAAACTTTTCCGTCTCCAGAGTCCGTCTGATCATGAGATACTCATCCTTTTTGGCCGGCGAAAACTCTCCTCGCCACGACCATGGAAGTCGCCGATCGCACTTTTTACCCGGAACGTTATAGTCACACCGTGCACAGTCGTGTTCGGTAACAATCGAGTCGGGCTGCAGCCGATTGGTCGTCATGATGTTGGGATACATGGAAGCCACGTCCACGTGGTAGATTAACGGTTCTTCTTCGCGGACGGGCCGATTCTTGAGCGCAAAAAGTGCCTCGGCAATCTGCGTCTTGACCTCATCATAGTTCTCCACATCAATAAGCTGTTTCTTGTTCTCCACTTGAATAGCAAACTTGAGTGCTTCGTCAAGATCCTCCAAAATCTCGTCGACCGCGGTTGGGTCCACCTTGAACGAGCTGGGGATATCGCTTCGAAACACTCCGGCCTCAAGCGACTCCACATGCCCTCCCACATACGTTTCCGACTCAATCAGGTGGCCCTCAAAAAACCGTTCGACCGGCTCAGTGTGCTTGTGGGGGAAGATAATGTTGCCCCGGTACGCCTGCACCATCAGCAGCATCTCGCACAGTGTCCCAGTTCCCTTGCGCAACACCTCGTCGGGTTTCAGAGGAATAATCGTGCACAGCGAGAAAATAAACGGATGAACATACTTCATGTACAGATAGTACGTGGCCACGGCATCTGATACAGAGTACTCCGCCATAACCTGCGGTTTGTCACTGGCATACGGCGTCATGAGCTCCGGATCCACCTCGATGGGATTGTATCCCAACTTAGCCGTAGTAACCGCCTTGAGACCCTGGCTTCCCTGAGGAAGATAACTGTCGCGCTGCACCCACCGGAAACAGTCCATATGTGCACAGTGCGTGCTTTTATACTCTCCCTCGCTATCCTTCTGGAACCCGATTTCGTCAAACAGGTTCATGCCATGGAACGCGGCCCGCGCCTCGACAAACGGCCAGTCGAAAAAGTCTCCGTTGAACGTGGCTATAATCGTGGGCTTCTCCTCGCGGATATGCTCAAAAAACCGCTCCAGCACCGATCGCTCGTCTTCCTCATTAAACACACTGAATTCGCCCTTAAACTCGGGTTTGGGCGTGTATTCAAAGTCGTCAATGTCCTTGGACACAATCTCGCGATTGATGATAAGATATCCTTGTCCATCAATCATGTACGAAATCATCATGATCTTGTCAAACGTAGCATCGGGAAACTTGAGCGGCAGCTTGGTGGTCTCGATATCATATGCCATAACAACCGGATCGGCTCGAGCAATTCGATCCGTCTGTTCACTCAACTGCACCGCTCCATGTTTAACCTCCACTTTGTACCACTTTCCCACCCGAATATCCTGATCAATTGACACTCTGACGTGATATGGAACATCGTACTCATATATGTCGACAATACACTCGCCCGGTGTACGTTGATTTCTATGGTTGTCGTCGTCGTCGTCGTCTCCATCACCATTATACAACATTCCAAAGTTGTCTTGCTCTCTTTCGGAAGATTTGTTGGCATTTACAAGAGGCATAATGGTTCTCCTGGCTGTAATTAACTCATCCACATTGTTAAACTCAAGCTTGAGCACCATTCGTTTGTTGCCCACCAAATGATTTGCCATGGACAAATCCTCTTTTTCGTGTCGACTGATTCGCTTGACGTTATTAAGTGCCCGACGAAGATACTCCTCAACGTCGATTTCATGTCCTGGTATACAAGCCACTAGAAAATATGGATCATATTGCATCGTAGCCTTGAACGATCCACCCTCATCATCCAGGAAATAAAAGTCCACAGCTGCGAGTCCACCTGGACAGGTATCAGAGGGGGTGATTGTCTGGTTAGCCATTTCAAGAAGAGCAAAAAAAAAAAAAAAAAAAAAAAACATACCGAATGCATGTTGATCAACCATCCATACTTTGGCAACCCAGACTCGAATCGTGGGAACCCCATGGCTACATCAGACTTGTCGATCAGTGCTCCATTGTGGAAATTTTGGCCTGCGGATGTTGCATCTATCGAAACTTTTGTGGGATCGAAGATTGTACTTCTACTTCCCTTTGGCCGGTATTTTGGCGGCATTACAGGTCTGTAGGTTACGCGAACAAGACGCCAAATACGCGTATTTTCCAAAGTGGGACAAGCCAATCACGTGGTGCGTCACGTGATACTTGTCCAACCCAACGACCAACCCAAAAAAAAACCCGCACGTGACCAGGACCATCCATTGTTCCATCAGTCCTGCATCAACACACACACACACATACACACTACACTTTTAGACAATGTCGGCAAAACCAATCATCGCTCCATCGATTCTCTCAGGCGACTTTAGTGAAATCGGTCCTGATACCCTACGCATGCTGGAAAACAAACCGGATTGGTTCCATGTGGACATTATGGACGGACACTTTGTTCCCAACATTTCATTTGGTCCCATGGTCGTCAAGGCTTTAAGAACAAGGGTTCCCAAGAACTTGGTTTTCTTCGACTGTCATATGATGGTATCCAATCCTATGCAATGGATCCAGCCTATGGCCGATGCTGGTGGAGACCAGTATACTTTCCATTATGAGGCTGCCAAAGAAATGGGCCAGGACCCTCTAGACATCATCAAGACCATTAGAGCAAACAATATGAAGGTAGGCATGGGAATCAAGCCTAAAACGGAAATAAACGACGAAATCCTACACCTAGCTCCCAAATGTGACATGGTCTTGGTCATGACCGTGGAGCCGGGTTTTGGCGGACAAAAGTTCATGGCTGACATGATGCCCAAAGTCGAAAAGCTTCGATCATCGTTTCCTCACCTAAACATTCAGGTAGATGGAGGTCTCGACACAAAAACTGTGGACGCAGCCGCCAAAGCCGGCGCAAACGTCATTGTGGCCGGTACCAGTGTATATAAAGCTGACGATCCTCGCAGCACCATTGAGTCTCTACGCCAGGCCGTTTGCACTTGTGGGTCCCACTGATCAACTAGACATGAAACGAGTTTATACAAGTTTGGCCATTGCTCGTTCTATATATTGTGAAACATGATTCTGTTCTACCGGACTCAACTATTTCTTCTACTAAGACGATATATCCTAATCAGTATTAATCAACTGACTAGCTGAAACCGCCGGCACCAGCAGAGATTAGTGCATTGTACCTGCATGACAACATGGTTACCCCAAGCAGAAATACCCAGTTGAGTGGTCCGCGTCCGTTGGGTATGCCCACACTGCTGAATCCTTCCGAGTTTGTAATTAATTGTTCCAGAATGGTAAAATATTTTCCGACACTACCCTGTACCACGCCGGATCCGTCCTTCAGCCTTGTGCTGCCATGGAACTACATCCGTCATGATGTTTGTTGACGTATTACCACCAGCCAGTATAGTATAGTACCAGTAGTAGTGGCGAGTGAAGTGAGCGACGCGATGGCGCCGAGGACACAAGGTTAGGGCATGAGCCTGCCCCTGAACCTGTCGGCTTCTGCCGATCCCCACTACACGCAGTCATAAAAAGAAAACAATCCACCAACAATCGCTAGCATCGGCCGCCACATGCGACCATTATCTTCTATATATCTGAAAATGTGTTGCAATAGCACAGACCATAGCAGTCCACCACCCCCACTATACACCGGTATATGCCTATGTGTGTGTGTGTGTGTATATATGATTGTATATATGATTGTATGTATGAGCGTGGAGGGTATGGGGGATTTGCCGCACGGCTTAGCGCCATGTCAAGGAGACTCGCTCGATTGGGAAAAATACACTAGAGTGCGTTGGTGTCAGTCTGCATTACTAGGCCATGGTTGCCACAACCTCGGTCGAATCAGTGAAATATGGAACCAGTAAATCAACCAATCTGGGTGGATGAATCACATAGTGCATGAGCTGATGCTTCTACATTCCCCGTTTTAGCAAGGATTTAGTAAGATTTGAAATTATCATCTCTCCACTATAGACAACAACACCACCCGTTGCGCATAGCAGAGTGCATAGGATGACATGTACAGTTCCGATCGACAACTACAGGTACAGCCAACTGCGGGGCTACGACCCACCAACCATGTGAGGACGCGTGGACAAGCTGGGCGGGACATCAAGTGCTGCACCTCAAGTGGTCCCAACCAATTGAATCCGAATCGGTTCCATGAAAAAGGGGGAAACAACCCGGCGTTAGACGGTGGGACTTGGAAGGCTGATGCCTGCAGTACACGCAGATGCACATGCAGACGCATTGTCCATGATTTTTTTTTTGCTGGGTTTTTTTGTTGTGCGGGTTGCGTCAACAAGAAGCGAGACACAATTGCGGTCTAGTGGGTGGGATAGTGAGACAGGAGGAGTCCGATAAACGTTGCCAAGTAGATTTGTACCTTGTTTCCATGGGCAACGGAAATTACGAATCTTGACCATTCAGAGTCTCATGAATGGATTCCATGCTGATTCAATCTTGACTCACTGACCCACTACTGAAGAGTCAGCTGTCCCCAGATATGAAAGATGGGTCCGCTACTTGTCATGGCCCTTACCGCGAACCCACACGTGTATCCACAAAAAGAAAAATGCAAACGACCTAGTGCGTGTGGGTGGGTGTGGTGGTGGGGCCCTACTTTAGTTGCAAACAGAGAGAGAGACAGAGAGAGAGAGAGAGAGAGAGAGCGGAGTAGAAAGAGACACAAAAAGTCAGAATACTGAGTCCAGTGGTTTTACAGGACTAAAGGTCTACGTGTCAATTACTTTGACCATACGCAATTGCTAAAATCGCCATCAATAATTGTCAGTCATTGATTCTGAGCAATTGGAACTGTTGAACAAGTAGAGGACGATCGTCAGGCAATTATCAATCGGCAGGCTCAATACAGGCAAACTCAATACAGGCAGACTCGATACATTGGCAATATTCAATCGGCTCCAACGACAATACAATAACAGCAAAAGTGATGCAACATGCCATTTAGACGAAGTTCCAAAATACATATTGGGCCTGAAGGCAGCCCACAAAGTGATGAATCTCAACCGTCGGCTGCTGGACCCCGCCAAGGATTGGGCATTTCCTCTCACTTTTTTTCAAGAAAACACTCAAAAGACAGCAGCGAAGCTCCACCAGCTGGAGCTGGCCGGAGACGATCGTCATCGTTTCTGAGCTCTCTCGAGCCCAGAACACCCCCAAATCAACCCAAAGCAGCTTATGATATGCCTGCGAGTCCTACCAATAACAACACGGCGGTCATACCCTCCCCACGACTAAGGAGTGCAATTTCCAGCTCCGACATTTCTCTATCAGATGCTCCCAGTACTGGTAGTGGACTAGCCTATGGTCCGCCATTACAAAGCCCACATGCAAAGAATCAGAATCAGAATCAGAGTCAGAATCAGCCGGTGACTACCCCAGAAACATCCAAGTGGTACAATGCACGAGAGTCTCCATCCATGGGATCACTTTCAGGCTCTATGTCTGTGTCACCATCGGTTTCCTCGTCTCCCAGTCTAGCGGGAAACGGAAACGGATTACAGCGATCAAAGACTGCAGGAACAACAACAACAACAACAACAGGAGGAGGGTTCACTTATCGCCACCCAAATGTGTCATCGCCTCGAATCAATTCAGTCTATGAAACAGCCAGCGACGTAGCATCTAGAGGACGCTATTTCAAGGGCGGCGGCGGGGACGGCGGCGTTGCATCTCCATCTAGGTCTCCACTAACGGCATCTCCCTCCACACCAAACCAACGAATCACCGCAAACATGATCTCAAGTCCTGTAAATGTTACATTTGTGTCGTCGCCAGCAACCCTTCCAGCCCAGCAGCTCCCCAAACACCCCAAATCCCCTCCCAATCCTCGCACCCCCATCCGCAAGTCAAATATTTCGAGCCCCATCCTCCCCACCGATAACCCCAACCCGCTCTACCCGTCGCCAACCCCTGGAAACTTGAATCACCACCGCTTCTCCGTGGCCAATCTATCCCATCCCACCCTGTCGCCAACACAGTCCAGTCCGTCATCTCCAGAAAAAAGCCCGGAAATTTCATCATCATCATCAACAAATCCCACCAATAGACGAGACCGTCACGGATCGCTGGCTTCCCAAACTAGCTCTCAACAGAAACAAGCCCACCAAGTGTACCAGCAGTCGGCGTCACAAGCCGACAGATCCTCCCACGCCCCTTCACATGTTACATCTTCCCCTTCAATGCAAAGCATGCAACAGATGCTGGCCACAAAATCCTCCCCCAACCTTACAATGTCGCCGTCTCCAGTTGCCTCGTCTCGTAGTGGACCTGGACCTGACCATCTAGGTGGTGGTGTTAGTGGTAATGGTACTAGTCGGCCGGCGCAGCGTTCACACTCTCATTCCTCACGATCTTCTCATTATCACTCCCACTCTCAGTCTCCATCATTAATGGGCGGTACTGGCTCCGATAACACTGGAGCCACCAGCCCTATAGCTGCCGCCGCCACTTCACCTCAATTGGCCCGCGGATCGCCTTCTTTTTCCTCTCGCAAAGACTCCGTGGCATCGGGTTCTTCCTACGGTGGAGCTGGTAGTGGCAGCCGTAGCGCGTATTCTAGCCCAGTGGCAGGAGAAAAAGATCGAGATCGAGATCGAGATCGAGAAAAAACAACCCCAGGTGCATCTTCTACAGGCTCGGCTACAGGCTCTGGTGCAGGCTCTGGTGCAGGCTCAGGAATCGGACCATCGGCTAGTGTTGCAGGCGGTCGCACAAACTACTCAAAGTCTCTCAATGAACAACAGCGGCTCAACAGAGAAATGTGGAAACGCTTCCAAAAGTTTGTATCCAACTCTCGACAGAGCGACTCGCTGGTCTACGCTCGAACAAGAAAAGAGGCTTGGCTACACTCGGCCACCCTGTCCAAAGACCCGGATCTACTCGAGTTGTGGCTCATGATGGCTCTGAGGTTCTTGATGAAAAATGAAGCCCTGTTTTCCGCGGAAGGCAGAGCCCGGGCCAAGGCCGTCGCCCAACCATACATTCTCGACGTCCAGGGCGTCATGAAAGACTTTTGGGCTTGGCAGATTGCCCTCGACTGTCCCGAGGCCGTGGTGTATGGAGTAAAGTTGGATCCCACCCAAACCTCCTTTTCGTCCCAAGCAAACAACGAGGGGCCGCCAAACTACATTTCGTTTGTGAGCCATTCGCTGGCCCAGCTGCCCTTTGACGACAACTTTTTTGACGTCGTCACCGCAAAAAGCCTGTGGTACCTTCTCAAATCGTTCCAATGGGAATTCGTTTTACGAGAGATTCTTCGTGTTCTCAAACCCGGCGGCGTGCTAGAGTTGTTGTGCTCGGACCTAACCCTGCTCAATCGATGCCCCATCGACAGGTATCTATTTGAGCGATTCGAGCAGTGTGTTTGCGACAAACAGATTGAGATGCGGCCCTCGGCGTTCCTTCCGGGACGACTAACCAACGCTGGATTCACCAACCTTTACCGCGCCCTAATCTCGCTTCCGCGGAATTGGGGCGGCCATATTGGATTCCTCACCGATCTTTTATCCAGTTTCTATATGGATTCCCTCGTCAAACATTTCTCCGATTATGTTCCCGAAGAAGTCATGTCCATTAAAGGCCGTTCTCTTATGGCTGCAGACATGGGATACCACGAGGCAGGCATCATTTGCTTGTTTAGTGCTACTAAACCGAGTAAATGATCTTACTGACTTTGTACGTATATATTGTTATGGATAAATAGACGGCTACCGTGAACGAATCACACAGCTCATATTTTGCTCGTTTTTCCACAATTGTAGTGCCCGACCATACTTACTGCCAGAATACGCTGATGGCGACTTTGGCGCTACAGGATAACATTCTTCACAAATAATCGTGTAGTTTTCAGGATCTCCGGCATACTCCACCTGCGGTCCCGGATTGGGATACACAAACTCGTAACCCTCCGCCACCACACACGACCCAGGGATTTGAGCCACAAACATGGGAGGCCCAAACGTTGGGCTTTTTGGTCGTGAAAACAGCCCATCTCGGTTAATACTGTTCAAATTGATGATATCAACCCACGCACAGTTCTGATATAAATCTCGGTTGCCGATTCTCGAGATCCAAGACCAACTCAGTAGAGCCTGCCCATGTGGTGCCCCATAAGGCACCACAAACTCGTACGTCCGATTGATCGGACATCCCCCGATAAACGACTTGATTACATGAAACGTGGCTCCAAAGTCATACGATAGCGAAACCTGGCATGATCCTCCGTCGTGGTCCGCAGTTCCCTCAACCACCAGTCTTTGCGTCTCTCCGGCTAGGTAATGTTGTGTAGACAACCGGGGCTCGTGAAGGTGGTATCCTTTACAGGGAAACTCCCCCAGTGGGTCATTGTACGAGTAATCAATGCCCTCAAATGTGTAGAACCGGTTGTTTTTGCCTTTGATGGGCGCCGGTTGCACCATTTCCATGTGTGCATATGCTGTAATTACTAGCAGCAGCAGTAGTATTTGTCGCATGTTGACTCCTCAGTAGCAAATGGTCTTTGTGATTCAGTGGACTGCCTTCATCTGTACTGATGACCCTAATGCATCTATGGTGAACAGGTCTGTGCGGTGACTTCTGTCATCTTTGTGTCTATCCATGATCCATGGCTGTCATGTGGCAAGGGAAGAATATACAGTAGAAAATACAGAAGCACTACGAATTGCTCACTTTTATTGCAACTAAGTAACAGAAACAGAGCAAACTCAGGGGGAACCCTGGCCCAGCTACGCCGAACCGATCCGAACTCGCAAACACTCTTGGAAAAACACTCATGGAATACCGCTTGTAGGGATTCAGTAGCCGAAAGTTTTGCTTTGCTCATCGACACCGGAATGCTTTTCTCCAATTCATTTCCTTTGATACTCCTTTCAGCTTAAGGTGGGTCCTACAAACGAGATACTGGTGGTACTGGTGGTTGTGTGTTGTTCCTGTTCTGGCTCTAGCTAAATTTCAATCATATCCGATCGATCAATCAATCACTAATTCTTCATTGCCGCTCTAGTTGTCTCCTAATGCTCTGCATCTCAACTGCTCCGCTTCATCTCCGGTTCTCCACTTGCCCCATTTAAGTTGTGTGGAAGGGTTCCTGCATTTCGACATCATCAATTGAATTGATCCATCATGACGCTGAGAACCTCACTGAAACGATTGCCAAACTACTGCGCCCAACGTAGTATACACGATTTTGGATTAAGACAAATCGGAGTCATGCATACCCGCCGATTTGAGCGTTTCCTCGAACTCAACAACAAGGCCGTCTCGCCCATGCATGATGTGCCTCTAAGTGAGCCTCAACACAAAGGAAGAGGAATATTCAACATGTTGGTGGAAACTCCAAGATGGACTAACGCCAAAATCGAAATTAGTCGCGATCGTGACTTTAACCCTTTGGTCCAGGATCGCAAAAATGATCAGCTCAGATACGTTGCCAATGTGTTTCCCCACAGAGGCTACATGCACAATTACGGAGCTCTCCCGCAAACATGGGAAGATCCCACTGTTATTGATCCCATCACAAATGAAACTGGAGACAACGATCCCCTGGATGTCTGCGAAATCGGAGGCGCCATTGGCTACACGGGACAGATTAAGCAAGTCAAAGTACTGGGATGTATGGCGCTTTTAGACGAGGGAGAAACTGACTGGAAGATCATTGCCATTGATATCAACGATCCTCTAGCAGAAAAACTCAACGATATTGCAGATATTGAACAATTAATGCCTGGCATGCTCGAGGCAACCGCACGCTGGTTCAAAGTGTACAAGGTTCCCGACGGAAAACCAATCAACAAGGTGGGACAGTTTCTTCCCAAAGTCGAAGCACTCACCGTCATCGACTCATGCTACTCGCATTGGCAGAATCTCATTATGGACCCACGTCTTGCACAGCATCACAATGTATCCATTGCCAATGGTACCCTCTCCCATACCCCAGGTTACACGGAGTTTGAGGCTCCAGGTAATCCATGG
Source organism: Trichomonascaceae sp. Y4102 (assembly GCA_023628915.1). Lineage (NCBI taxonomy): Eukaryota > Fungi > Ascomycota > Dipodascomycetes > Dipodascales > Trichomonascaceae > Trichomonascaceae sp. Y4102. The sequence continues at coordinate 101,951 of JAMAJT010000019.1, read as the reverse complement.
AATGATCACCAGAAGAACAACAAAGAGGACCACTGGTCGTTTGTCCAGTAGTAATACTTTCTTTTGTACAATAATCAATGCACCCCACATAGTTGGGACAGAAAATATTCAGTAAACTGCAGTCTCCATGTATAAAGCTCCAAGGTCCTCTTGGAGCCACTTACATGCAAAATGTAGGCACAGCGGTAGGACTTGTGTCAGTAAAAGGAAACTAATCCGATTCCACTCGTCGGCAACTGCCTCGTCTCTGGAGAAAAATGAGTCCCCAATCTATTCAGACGTGCTCAAGAGTCTGGCTCGTCAACATGAGCTTCTCAGTCTCTCGCTCTCAAGATCAAAGGAAAGATACATCAACAAATACAACAGAGTCTCCCTTAAACGACTGTCTTATTACCATCTGCAACAACCACTGGCACCTGGACACTTGGTATGCACTCACAAACAAGAACTATTGGTGGTCCTCGATGATCATGCCAGTGGAAACGCTAGCAACAACAGTAAACTGCGCGCACGCTCGTCCAGCAACACTACGTCTTATTATCGAGTATGCGATGCGTTGGGTAACGTGAGCGAGATCCAAAAGTCCCAAGTGGCGTTTCACCTTGGAAGCGCCCTCGACCACCATCGTTCCGAGGAAAGCAATAACTTGTTGCTCAGCAATTGTGTCACACAGCCACAACAAAAAAAAAATACAGACACTCCGTCTCTGGTGCTATCGGATCATGCAAGAGCTGTCTTGTGTCCTGTCATCAAACATGTCAACCACGGAAGCGTTCGTCATTGCGCAGAGATTCTTCAAGTCGTCAACACAGTTCTTGATACTATTGAAGCAAAGAGTCCCGATGCTGGACCATACAACTTGTCACTTTTTGCCCTGGTCTCGGAGGTTGAGCATATCCTTACTCGAGATGAGTGGTCGCAGATCAAACTAGATGCATTTTTGGGCAACCTTTCCACCAATTCAACTCTTGGTCCTATAAGTGCAGTGTGTTTGTGGACTGTCTACAAGTTGGTAACCACTGCATTCCAGGACCGCATCTCAGTCCATGGCCAACGCGGCGGAGGAATCGTGTTGACGGTTCGACCCAAGCCTAAGCCTAAGCCTACAAACAAAAACAAATCTCCCTTTGACAAAGCAGCAGGTTTGGGAAAACAACCGGATGATGCTCGTCTCCAATCACTGCAGAGCCTGGCATGCGGCAATATCGACAAGAACAATCTTGTTGGCCAAGGTCAAGCGTTTAGGTATTTGAGAGACATTCCTGGGTTTCGAAACAAGATTCTGGGCCAAAATGCGGCTCTAACGTGGTATCACAAGGTTGAACAACATGCCGTCGTTCCAGACGTGTATCCCTCGAAGGAGACTGACAAGTTTCGGTTCATCTATTCGCACTGCAGCCCAAACTTTTCTCAAAATGAGCTGTTTCCCGACACGGTGCAACGCTATCGGCAAGCAGTTGATGCAATGGCATACTGCATTGATGATGTCGGAGCCGAGGAGATTGACGACGCCATATCCATAACCCCGACAAACGATCCCGGAGTGTACACCGTTGGAGTCCATATCGCAGACCCTGCCTCTAGTTTTGGCACTCCAGACGACTTTTGCAACTCCAAAGCGTTGCAAAACGCATACCGTCTTTCGCAAACTGTATACTTTCCCAACGTTGTTAATACCAACGATAGCGATAAAAAGCCCATTGCCATGCTCCCGGCCCATTGGAAACAAGCGTTTTCGCTAGACTCTTCCCACCGATGCTTGACTGTATCGTTCAAGTATGATTCCAAGTCCAACACTGTTGACAACAACAGTGTTGAAATATACCCCGCCTGGGTCAAAAGTATCAAGCAACTCACATACACCCAAGTTGATACGATTTTGTCTCACAAGTCAAACGGCGACTTGGTTCTGCTACAAAATGCTGCTTCTTGTTTACGACACCAACGATTCGAGTCGAGAGCCCTGGAAATCAACTTACCGCAGAGCCAGGTTCAACGAGACTCCAACGGCCAATTGTGTGTTGTTTTGCCCACCATGACCCCGGCTCGCACTCTAGTCGCCGAGTTTATGATTGCTGCCAACAGTATGGTGGCCCAATGGGCAATCCGCCACAAGCTTTCAGTCTTGTACCGCTCCCAGAGTATCAACATTCCTGAAAGTCTTGTTGTTAGCCTCAATCAACAGAGCACCGGCGGCGGCGACGGCGACGGCATCGGCATCGGCTGCAGCCCCTCCCTATCGCTGCAACTTGTCCCCCACTTGCATTCTTCCATCATCAGTACCACTGTAGCCCCTCACGATAGCCTGGGCGTGTCTGCCTACACCCATATGACGTCCCCTCTCAGACGGTTTCAGGACATTCTCACTCACTGGCAAATCTATGCTCGTATCACCAATGACAATGGAAAGAAAACTCCCTTTTCAGATGCTGCTCTAAGTGTAATGGGTTGCCACTTAGCCATGAACCAAGCTCTCATCAACGAGTGTACTAATAAGGCTAGCCTGTACCAGGTATTACGACTCATGAAGCAGAACTTTTCAACCTATACCCAACATTTGTATCCCGCTTACGCTTCTGGTCCAGTTTACCTGAACCAGCAGCTAGAAAACGCTCAAACCGTGTACATTCCTCAACTTGGAATATTCGCCTCGGTTCCCTATCGATACAATTCACCTCTTGAAATTGGTCATGAGGTCAAGTGTCGCATCACTAACATTGATCCATTAGGTCTTGCTGTAACCGCAGACTTTGGTTAGTTGTACATATTGCATTATTTTATTTTGGTTTAGTTTGGAGACAGGTCATGTGACAATCATAAACACGCGCATCCCCCACACTTGTCGTCGTTACCCAGAGCCAATGTGGTGGATACGGTCGAGTCTTTTATCAGCTCTACTTGCTGGAAAGGCTATTTCCTCAAATGTAGACATCAACCTGAACCTGGAACCCAATTGGATTGCTCCTCCCTTTTCGCTAAAGGTTTTGGAGTCCATCGCTGCGGAAAACAACTCGGCTTACTTTCCATTATTAACTGCCCTTTCTTCACAAACAGAGGCTGGAGGAGAACAGGATGATGGACAACTGTTCAAGTCGAGCATCAATCACTGCTTGGATATGGGATTCCTGACTGAGACTCAGGTCCCATTTGTCACGGCATCGTTGTCAATGGCTCGACACGCGGCTCTGATCCAAGCTCACTATCAATACTTTGAGTCTTGGGAAAACAAGAAAAAGGATTGCGCCAATGTGGTTGTTTACGACAATGATCTAGTTTCATGCGACATTGGTGACATTTTTGCTTTCAAAACAAAATCAAAAAGTAAAAACAAGAACAAAGAGCTACTGCCCTTTGATAGAGTTCTTGGTACTGATGCCAACGCCCCTCTGACCATTCTCTACACTGATGGAATCTCTGAGGACTTTGCGTCTTTTCACGCCCATTTGAGCTCGTCAGCGCTAGAGGGAAAGATTCGCTATGTAGTGAGGTACCGACCACCAAAAAACAAAAACAAAAAAGATGACATTGCAGGTTACGGCGTGGTGCTCAATGTCAAACGGACAGACTACCTTGTGATTGATGATTCGAACGATAACACTGCGATTGACAATGACGAACAAATCGAAAACGCAATGCAGCAACTTGAACGGGAACACAGAAACAAAAAGACTGACTACTCCAAACTGCGAGGTTCAACCGAAGCTGCAGCCCTCGACAAGGCTGCCATTCCTCTGCTGGGGTTCCGGACTGCTGGTCACATTGTCAACAGCAAAGACCCGTTTGCCGCATTGATCGACATGTGCCTCAACTTTCCCAAGTACTCCAAGGCGTTGAGTGAGAGCGACGCCGGCATTGAAGTCGCAAGAGAAGTTCGGAAAAATATTGCCCAGTCGCGCATGCTTGGTTCGGGAGAAAGCATTCTGCTATTAAACGGTGCTTTGGCCTACGGCTCAGACTCGAGCAACTTTTTTGATCTAATGGACATTATGGATCAGGAGAGAAACTATGTTTCAAGGCTTGAACAGGCTGGGCTCAACTCAAGCCAAGCACGGCAGTTGATAGAAGACCTTGTTATTGAGTCGGGGTCGACGCGTTTCGACTACCGCGGCGACTTTGATAATAATGACGACGACAACGTCGAGTCCTCGCCTCTTGTGTGGATCAACGATATCGAGCTGGATCGTCAGTACCAGTCTTTTTCTCCGGATCTGAGCCTTTATAACGACGAGCTCGAGACCCCAGGACACCTACACCCGGTGCGCCACAATACTCACTCGGTGGTATTTGCTATGGATCTCAGCGATCAAGAGGCTCTGGCGCTATTTGGTCACGCGCTTACATTCATGATGCGTGGTCTTCCTGTTCAGCTGGGCATTATTCCTCTTGGTTTGTCAAAAATCGGCATGGACATGGCACGACATGTTTTTGCTCTGAGCCAAATGACCTCCGCCTCGGAGCGATTGAGTCGTTACGTTACACTGTGTCTAATGGGTCACCCATACAACCAAGTGTACCAGCAACTTAAAGCCGACCACGCAACCATCAAATCAGAGTACATTGATTCTCTTGTGCACCTGAGCCAGCAGTGGGCCCAACAGTTTGATGTAGGTCCCAATTCGGACCATTTCCTTGTTTTTGCCAACGGTGTGCTGGTCAACCAAAACAACATTGACGAGTTTCTTCCAGAACTGGTTAGCATCTTTAGTGGCGATCTGGCGAAAATTCGAGAGTTTGTTCAGAATGCCAACGAACAACAACAACAACTGGATCGACCACTGCGCGATCTGCTCATCCAAGGTGCCATCAACAAACGCAACTCCAATATCATCCCTTCTGATATGGCCAGAGAGACCTTTGTAGACACTTCTGCTCTTTGGGCTCAGTTTGAGCAGTTGTCGATCCCCACGGTTGGTGGTTCTTCAGTTACTACCCTGGCTGACGCTCGTACTCTTTGGTACCTCTCTAGCTTTGACACCAATACCTATCTGCAACAACTTGGACAACTGATGGAGTTTGCTCGGCGAGATTCCTCGGTGGTTGTCAAGGTATTGCCTCTTCCGGGAACCCCTGCGTTGATTGATGGTGTGTTGGCACAATTCAACCGTCTTTCATTTGATCAGCAACAAATGTTTGTGCAAGACTGGATCGAAGATCAACAGAAACGCGGCCCTCTTATGGAACAACTGTATCACGATGTTGGTATTGACCCTACTGAAAAATCACTACTAGGTGGTAAGCGGCCTCTTTCGGAAGTAGTAGGTCAATTATTGTCTGATACAAACCCCATGTTTGTGCGACGCGACTTGTCCACCATCCTCTATATGGGACGCGCCATCCGAGTTGACCCAAAGTCAATGCTTACCACCGCGGATTTGACTTCTCTTGCTACTTTTGAGGACCCCCGAGTGAGAGGCATTCTCTCGGCTGCAGAACCTATGCTGGATTCATCATGGTCCAACCGTCATAAACAGAGTGATTGCCTGGTGTCCATTTACACCAAGATCAACTACTGCGATGAGTTTGGTCCATTGAACACAAAACTCACAAAGTCAAGGGCACGTGGAACTAGAGTCAAAGTCGACTGGTCCGGCAACTCGACTAGTTTCGAAATTGGCGACAAGTCCACTTCCAGCCTTCATCTGACGGCTGTAGTGAACCCAGTCAGCGAAAAGGGTCAGGAACTGGTTGCCGTTCTCGAAGCACTAGCAAAGTTGCCCGTCTCCATGACTGTATACTTGAACCCAATGCGACTTCCTAAAGATGAAGTCCCACTCAAACGATTCTACCGCGGTAACTACCCAATTAACCTACACGATACCAAGCAAGTCGTGCTCACCGATATCCCACAGTCCATTTTGTTTAGCTTGGCCCTCAACACGCCTTCGGCTTGGGTAGTCATGCCATCAAAGAGTGTTTACGATTTGGACAACATTATCCTTGATAGTGTCGACGCCAACCAACTACAGGCAACCTACGAGCTTAAACATATCTTGGTTGAAGGCAGTGCCCTAGATCTCACCACAAATAGTGTTCCCCGAGGACTGGCGCTTGAGTTGAGTGGGGGTACCCACAAAACTGATACCCTTGTTATGGCAAACTATGGTTATTTCCAGCTACCAGCAAACCCCGGCAAGTGGGAACTCGCCATCCAAAAAGGAAGGTCGTCTCACGTCTTCAATATGAGAAGCAGTCCCCAAGTTTGGCTCACCACCATGACTGGAACCATCAGTTTCTCTCAGTTTGAGCGCAAAAAGGGCATGGAGACGGCTGATGTCCTAGATGCAGGAGCAAACGATGTTGGTGGTGGTGGTGGTGGTGGAAGCGGGCTCCTTGGAAAACTCGGTGGAATGCTGTCTCATTCTGATAAAAAAAATCAGGAGCAGCACGCGGAAATCAACATTTTCAGCGTTGCCAGCGGCCATTTGTATGAACGCTTCCTTTCCATTATGACCGACAGTGTGATGCGCAACACAAACCACACGGTCAAGTTTTGGTTCATTGAAAACTTTTTGAGCCCTTCGTTCAAGGAGTTTCTGCCCACTCTGGCCCAAACCTTTGGCTTCAAGTACGAGCTCGTGACGTACAAGTGGCCGCGATGGCTCACGTCTCAAAGCGAAAAGCAAAGAGAGATTTGGGGTTATAAGATTCTATTTCTTGACGTCTTGTTTCCCCTGTCGCTGGAAAAGGTGATATTTGTTGACGCAGACCAGATTGTGCGCACAGACCTCAAGGATCTGATTGATGAAGACCTCAATGGCGCCCCTTATGGCTATACTCCCATGTGTGATTCTAGACTGGAGATGGACGGCTTCCGGTTCTGGAAGCAAGGCTTTTGGCAAGAACATCTCGCAGGAAAACCCTATCATATCAGCGCATTGTACGTGGTGGATCTGGTCCGATTCCGCCAAATGGCCGCCGGCGACATATTGCGCAAACACTATCAGCAACTGGTTCGTGATCCCAACTCGTTGGCCAATTTGGACCAGGATCTTCCCAACTACCTCCAGTCCATCATTCCTATTCATTCGCTCTCACAGGACTGGCTGTGGTGTGAAACCTGGTGTTCCGATGAAGCTTTGTTGACGGCGAGAACCATTGATTTGTGCAATAATCCTCTGACAAAAGAACCAAAACTCGATCGAGCCCGACGCCAGTTGTCGGAATGGACAACCTACGACGAAGAGGTGGCCAGTCTTCGGCAATCTTTTGAGAACCGACGTCCGTCTAAAAGTTCAAACGAGCAAGTTGTTTTTTCTACCAATGACCATGGCGATCTTGACGATGCTGAAACAAAAGAGTACGATCCCCATGATGATCTTTGATACAAGTTAATAGATTACTGACTTGCAACGTCAAGCTAAAAAATCTGGCCCAAAACACTATTGAGCTGCTGCGACTCGGATTTCTTCGACTCTCCCGCCCGCCTACTACTCACCTCACGTTGATCAAACGTTCGTTTAATCTCGTTTGTGTTGTTGCCTGTTGCCCGCTTGTCTTGCATTCGTTTCTTCTCAACCCCCTCGATAAACGCCTTGTTTTGAGCTGTTGCCTGTGCGATTTCCGCCTTGAGTTTTTCTTGTCTCGACTGTGCCTCGAGTGCAATCTGGTCCGTTAGATTATGCCATTTGAACCGATGTAGGTACTTGACGCTCATGATATCATCGTGGTAGTAGTTGCCTTTTTTTCCCCCAAGAATGTTTCCGTTGAGTGTTTCGGCCGCAAGCTTGGCTTCGGATTTCTTGATAAACTCCACCCATCCTTCAACGTACATGACCTTTTTGTTTCCGCCTGTTTTGATGCGCCGGGTTCGCGATTTGGCGTCTTCGGGCATGAGGAAAATCCGGTTGACTTTTCCAAACCTTGACATGATGGATCGCATCTTGGCTGGTTTCATGAATGGTGGCACTCGCGAAATGTACACCACCCCACTCTTTTCAATCGCCTTGAGGTTTTTTTCCAGTTTCTTTTTTGAAATGGGTTTCACGGTTTCTTTGCCGCTGATTATGTTTTCCAGTTCTTTGTCGTTTCCACAAGTGTCATTTCCATTTCCACTATCCGTTGGGGTGTTGTTAGTATGTGCCTTTTCGTCTTCTTTGCTTGAATTCTCCTCAAACCCAGGTTTGGTTTCATCATCATCACTCTCGCTTTCATGGCTCTCTTCATTGTCATCGGACCCTAGAATCAACTCTGCGGCTTCATGCTTTGGTCTCTTGTTGTTGCTTTCAAAATAGTCAACTGCTCTTCTTCGTACTGCCGGCATGATGATTTTGTTAGTCAAGATCAGGGACAACTCTAATATTTTTTAGCCGTGCTACCAAAGAAGATTAGGGTACCGGCAAACTAATAATTAATCCATTAACATTGTCTTCTACCAAATGAAATGTCACAGCTACAAACGTCAAAGGACAAGCAGCAGGTTCAAACAGTCACGAAACAAAAAAATGCAGTTACAGATCAAAATAAATACTCGGCCGTGATTGCTCGACAAGGCCATACTCCAGATCGTGTCGTTCAACATTCCTATAGTGCTCTGATTCCCATACGACAGCATAACGAAGCACATCTCAACCAGTCGTTGGCCCGTCCATCAAAGGAACAGCTCGAAGAACGTCGAAAAGCAACACAACAAAGTCTGCTTAAACTAACCTCACATGCTCAATCAAATGAAAAGAAAGCTACCAGTACTGACCCAGAGTACTTTAGGTACATACCAAAGGGACGACCAGGACAATCCCAAAATCCAAAATCAACGCTTATTCAGCTAGTCGACGTTCAAGAAGACCCGTTTGCTCCTAGCAAGTTCAAACACAAGCATGTCAAGACTCCAGCCGGCCCTCCGTCTCCACCCGCTCCAGTACTACGATCTCCTCCTCGAAAAATCACGGCTGAAGAACAAAAACAATGGTCCATCCCGCCCAGTCTGTCCAATTGGAAGAATCCCAAAGGATTCACCATTGATGTGAATAAAAGAGTCGCAGCCGACGGTAGAGGAAATGGACCCGAGCGTGACGCCATTCTGACCAATCTCGAAAAGAAAGCAAAGTTTGCTCAAGCTTTGGAATTGGCTGAAATACAAGCCCGCCAAGAAATTCTCCAAAATCAAACCCGCAAGAGAGAACTAGCAGAACAAGAAGCCCACACCAGAGAAGAGAGGCTTCGTGAGCTGGCCCGCAAGGCTAGAGCTGACCGACTCTCTTCTTCTTCTTCTTCTTCTTCTCATAAACCGTCAGATGACGAACCCATGACGGACGCCGAAAGAAAACGATGGAGAGATCGACACTTCCGCAAGCAGGAAGCTGAACGAGAATTGCGCGCCTCCCGCATGGGTGCCACTACTCGTATGCAAACACAGGCGGCGTTTGGTCAAGATCGCGAAATCTCAGAACAGGTGGCGTTGGGTGTGGCTCAGTCTACTAAAAGTACCGCCACTGGCAACTCTCTCTATGATTCACGCCTATTTGGCCACGCCGGTGCTCTATCTTCTACAATTAGTGAGGACCAGGTCTATGACAAGTCGCTTTTTGCCGCCCATGATGCCGTTCGATCCATTTACCGTCCAAGGTTGGGCCATGGCCTGGGAGCTCAAGATGATGGGGCTGCGGAAGACCAAGACGATACAATCCAGCATATGGGCCAAGATCTGGCGGAACGTGGCCCCATTGAGTTTGAACTTGATCATGACCCAACTGTTAGGAAAGAAGAGGAGCCGCCTGTTGTTAGGAAAGAAGAGGAGCCGCCTGTTGTTAGGAAAGAAGAGGAGCCGCCTGTTGTTAGGAAAGAAGAGGAAGTCGAACACAGACAACCACCTCGAAAAAAAAGCCGGTGGGACGTACGTTAGCATTCACTATCTATTTATTCTCAATTCATAAGTCTGTTGTCAGTCATGTCATGTGCTTTTGCTGAGGTCGAAGCATACAAGCATCCCAGTGCAGGTTCCATAATTGTACAGGTACAGCACATTGACAGTGTTGGATCCATCCTCAGCAACTGTGAGCTCCGCAAGGTCATTGAGATCCGTTGTCTTTGGAAGAAACAGCGCAATGTGGTCAATCTCCAGTTTTCTGACATAATTCAGTAACAATGGCATCGGGATTAGCTCATCTGAGAGCTTCTCTTGGTTGCTGATCGCACATCTCCACACTGCAGCGTCAAGGTACTCGGGTCCTCCCCATGGCGGGCTAAGGAATAACGTGGCTTTCTTGGGCTCGAAATCAAGCCAATTTTCCATGTCAAACACACTCGACGTATGGAATTCAATGTCAGTGGCACATCCATACACCTCGGCGTTTTGTTGAGCCAACGCTCGGGTGTCTTGGTCAATGTCCGAATAGTATACTTTGGTATAATCTCCAATAAGTGCAAACTGGATCGTGTTTCCACCAGCCCCGCCGGTTGCATCAACTATAATAGGGTCATCCGGGAACTGTTCTTTGATGAACTTTGCCATTTCTCGTGCAACAGCTTCGGGAGTCACACTGTACCATTGCTGGTCCGTGAGCACAATTCCCTCATCATATCGCTCAAACAATGAATACCTTCGCTGCCAGTATTTGAGTAGGTCTTTGCGTGTAGGTTTGGTGGCTTCGCTATGGGCCGCCATCTTTTTTCGTTTGGTCATGCCACCACTAGTATCTTGGATATTGTACAACACAATCCATAGCTCTTCTTAGATAAATATAGTGGGACAATAAATTTAACTTTAGTACTCAATGGTCCGCCTCAAAAGTAGATACTTTCTCTTTGAGGTGCTGTTTCCTGACAATATCAATGTGGGCGCCGAGTACACGGACTTTGACGAAGCGGCAAACTCCCGGGCTCTCCGTCAAATGCCTGCTCGCGCAGCCATTGACGGTCGAATCTTGACAAAGGCTCTCAAAGACTCGGTTCTACAAAACTTTGGCGACTACGGCATGGGCACCGTCGCCGCTTCCCTCTCAGTCAAGTATTATTCCGCAACAACCTCTTTAGGAATCGCAAGAGTAACCCGCGACCATTTTAGAACTCTCTGGGCTGCCATGTCGTATATCTCGCACATCAACGGAGTCCGCGTGATTATCACCATCCGACGAGTCAGTGGCACAATCAAAAAGTGTCAACAAGGTGCAATTGCACATAACACGCGGTTGATTGATTTCAATCTCGAAAAGGACGATTCAGATGGGCTTTTTGATGCTGATTGACGCATCGTGTCACGTGAGACCGTGGCACGTGAGCTCGTTCGTTCTTACGACTAAAGTTAGCCGGCATCACCCCACAATTACCATCCAGCAATGATCCGCTCAGCTGCTTGCTTGATTATTGGCGACGAAGTTCTCAATGCCAAGATCCGCGATACAAACTCACAATACTTTGCGAAATTCTGCTTCAACGCCGGTATTGCCCTCAAGCGCATTTGTACCGTCCCCGATGATGAACACGACATTGTAGACGAGGTCCGCCGAATGGCCGCAAATTATGACTTTATCGTCACTTCCGGAGGAATTGGATCCACCCATGACGACTTGACCTACAATTCCATAGCAAAGGCCTTTGGCCTACCTCTCCGCTTACACCAACCCACCGTGGACCGCATGAAGTTGTTTTCCAAAACAAAGCTCGATCCGTCAAATAAACCCGTTTACGATGCTCAAATGCGTATGGCTACGTTTCCCACGGGAGAAAACGTTGATCACCACTTTGTTTTGGACAACATGTGGGTCCCGGTCGTGGCCATTGACAAGAAGGTCCATATTCTACCCGGCGTTCCCCAGCTGTTTGAACCCCTTCTCGACGGCTTGAAGCCCATTCTGGCTCCAAGAATCCTCAAGGATCCAATGCTACGCTACTTTGTCAACACCCACCGTCCCGAATCCACCATTGCTCCCTATTTGTCGGAGCTACAAGATGCCGTCAAGCGTCATAATATTAAGATTGGAAGTTATCCGCATATGAAGTCTGACCATCGCTCCGTGACCGTCAGTATCCTTGGTCCTGAAGCAGCAAAGTCTCAATTGCGTGATATTGTCTCGCAAGTGGAGCTAGAAGTTGACGGCAACGAGTTGACTGAGGACCAGGAGACCGCCTTGAGTGGGAGGTTGTAATATCATCCAACAACAGTCTAAAGTATTCAATATTCAACTATTATAGTGCCAATTTGGTCTCCAACAACTTGGTCAGCTCTTCAATAGCTGCATCAACCTTGGTCACATTGGGTCCGGTGCCTTGCACGGTTTGGCCCTTACCTCCGCTTCGGCCTCCAATATGCTTCGTCACAACGAGTCCCATCTCCGTGGCCGAAACTCCCTTGTCTTGTGCCTCGGCAGATACAAAGCATCCGTGGCACACCGCCGCTTGGTCGTCCGACGCAAACAAGTACACCGTCTTGTTGTTGCACTTGGACTTGACATAGTTGACCGCCTCGGTTACGGCTTTGGAGTTGGCGGAAATCCCAGGCACTCTTGCCACAAGAAACTTGGCATTGGCATGCTCGCCGTCCTTGGCAAAATACTCCGTCACAACCCCAACCGCCTTCTTGGACTCGGCCTTTTGCTTGGCCTTGACCTCGTCCGTGATCTTCTTTTGGATCTTGTCAAACTTGGACGTGAGCGCAATCTTGGATAGAACCGCAACTGAAAGCCGCTTCAGCTCAACTCCAATCGCCTTGGCCGCCGCCTCCTTCTCGGGCCCAAGCGCCATCGCCTCAAGAGTATCGAGCTCCGCATCGAATTCCGCCGCCATGCGCTGCACGTCTTCGGCATGATGGCCAGAAACAGCCACAATCCGTCGGATCCCCTTGGCAATACCACTCTCCTCCACAATCACCAGCTGCTTGATTTCTCCAGTCCGGGTCACGTGCGTGCCTCCACAAAACTCAATCGAAACCTTGTGCCACTCGTCGTTGTCCGGGTTGGCCAGCAGCTCGGGCACCGGCACCCCGACGCTCACAACCCGCACAGGGTCGGGGTACGTCTCGCCAAACACCGCTCGCACCCCACAAATCGCCCGCGCTCGGTCCAGCGCCACGTCCTCGGCATACACAGTCTGGTTCTTGCCAATGTATTCAGAGCAAATGTCCTCAATCTTGCCAATGTCCGCGGGTGAAACCGCCGCCTTGTGACTAAAGTCGAATCGAAGCTTCTCGGGTGCAACCAATGATCCCTTTTGGTCAACCTGGTCGCCTAGAACCTCTCTTAGCGCATAGTTGAGGATATGTGTGCCGGTATGGTTGTTGCGAATGGGCCCGCGTCTAAACTCGTCATAGCCTACAATAACCTCGTCTCCAACCTTAAGTGTGCCCTCGCTCAGGTACCCAGTGTGGAGAACGTGCCCAGCATACGCCTGGACGTTTTCCACTGCAAACGTGGTTTTACCATCAATAACAATCGTTCCTTGGTCGTATTCTTGTCCTCCTTGTTCGGCGTACATGTTGGTTTTATCAAGAACAATCCCATATTGTTCTTGAGTCTTGTCGATACTAGACATGAATTCCTTGCCATTGTAGATTCGCACGATTTTGGCCTTGACAATACCTCCATTTTTGGTCGTGGAATACTTGAAACTATCATCCGTAGGAGGAATACCCTCCATGGTTGAAAGGGCATGCACATCCAACTTGACCAAATCAACCTTGTTGCCCGACTTGGTCCCCTTGGATGCTTCTTTGGATTCAAGTCGTGCCTTTTCAAACGCCTCCTCATCAATATCAAGTCCGGCTTCCTCTGCCATCAGCCGCGTCAGATCAACTGGGAATCCATACGTATCATACAGTCTCCACACATCCTTTCCGGCCAGCTTCTTGGTTCCCGAGGCCTTGGCTGCTGCCGCATACTCTCCAAAAAGCTTTTCTCCACGGTCCAGAGTCCGCGAAAACGCTTCCTCCTCCTCATTCAGAATCGCAAAAATGTCGTCCGTGTTCTTTTGTAGCTCCGGAAACATATGCCCAACCTGCTCGATAAGAGTCGGAGCAAGACGTGAGAAAAACGTCCCGATCGGTACATCAAACTTCTTACGCACGTATCGTGCTCCTCGCCGGAGCACTCGGCGTAATACGTATCCTCGTCCATCATTGTTGGGCACTCCTCCGTCCGCCAATGCAAACGTTAGTGTGCGTACATGGTCCGCCACAACCCGGTACGCCGTGTCGATTCCATCCACATCCTCAGCTCCAAACTTGCCGGAATATGCGCGCGCGTTGGTCAGCTCCTGGATCTTGCTGAAAATAGGGCTAAACACATCAGTGTCGTAGTTACTGTACACTCCCTGCAGCACCGACACCAACCGCTCAAATCCTAGCCCAGTGTCGATATGCTTGGCCGGCAACAGCCGCAGGCTGCCGTCCGCCTCCCGGTTATACTGCATAAACACAAGGTTCCAAATCTCCAGTACATTGGGGTCATCCTGGTTCACCAAGTGCGCAGCGTTGCGGCCCCCAATTCGATCGTAATGGATTTCCGAGCACGGTCCACATGGTCCCTGGTCTCCCATCTCCCAAAAGTTGTCTTCCGCGCTTCCTGGCAAAATATGGTCTTCCGCCACCCCAAGATCCAACCACAGCTGCTTGGCCTCAAGATCCGGGCCCAGTCCCCACGGCTCATGCCCTCCAAAGTACGACACGTACAATCGATCCGCCGGGATTCCATACTCCTTGGTAAGAAGCTCCCACGCCCACTCGATGGCTTCCTTCTTGAAGTAGTCTCCAAATGACCAGTTGCCCAGCATCTCGAAAAACGTATGGTGATACGAGTCACGGCCCACATCCTCCAGATCGTTGTGCTTTCCTCCAGCTCGGATGCACTTTTGGCTGTTGACGGCCCGCTTGAGCTTGGCCATGGGCGAGTTGGGGTCCACAACCCCTAGAAAAATCGGCTTGTACTGGTTCATTCCGGCATTGGCAAAAAGTAGTGTAGGGTCCTCATACGGAATCACAGACGAACTAGCCACAAAGTCATGAGCCTTGCTCTTGAAAAAGTCCAGAAAAGTCTGGCGTACTCGTGCGCTAGGCCATTCAGTAGACATTGCTCTCGATACGTGGATGGTTCTCTGGGGAATGTGACTGATGGCTTTTAGCATAAGAATTTGTGCGGCGCAATCTCTCTTTCCACTCACTCCCACACACTCCCTCCCTCCCACACGCAGTGTGGAGTGGGAGTGTTGGGCCTTTGGTGGACAACCTAAAATGGCAGTTATTCCACCAAACACATGATGGCCGACGTACACTAGAAGTACACTATAACTCTAACTCCCCACGGTATAATTACAACCGTTCTAGCCTGGGGACAGTTATTGTGCGTGGCCGGCCAGCCGATACTTGGTGATACTCATCAATAAATATTCTATTAAAAGGAAAATGGCTCATAGGCTAATCCTTCGCCAACAAAGTACTTGGACATGGACTCAACCCAATGCAGACGAAGTGAATGCAACATGGCTGATGTTCCCTCCATACATACAAGTACAACCACACTGGCAATAAACCACATGCCAAACAGTAAAACTGTCGCGGCTACTCCCGTGGCCCCACTCATACCAAACGCTCCTTGGATAGTCATGCTCCAAAGAACTGATGACAACTGGTTGTGTGCTAATGAAAGCGCCCACAGACGCAGGTATGATGCAGTATGCGACACACAATTCAGGCAAAACTCAATCGTGTGGATCACCTGATGGATCATCACCTCTCCAAACTCAAAATGCGAGTCCACCGGTTGAATATCCTGGATCTCCATCATCGAGAATGCCATGTCTTCTTCTTCTTCTTCTTCTTCTTCTTCTTCTGCTTCGTCATCGGTATGCTGCTGCTGAGATGATTGATCCAGTTGTTGGTCTAGCGTTGCTCCAGTGTCTCCCACCTCATCATAAAACTCCATCATCATTTGCGCTTCAGATTGTTGATGAACATCATGATACCCATGTAATTGCGCTCGGCGGTTTTGTTTTCGCAAATATAATGGCTTGAAAAGAAGAAGCCACGGCACACAGATAAATGCAATCAACAGTAGCACCGTTTGCACAACCCCCTGCCCTCGGTACAGCGGAATGTCAATCGTCCCCGGCGACAAAAACATATTGATCAACATGTTGAGTAGTCCAGGAGGTTCTTTGGATTTACCCAGCCAGTCCACACTCCATTTATAGATAATGCTTAGTGAGAGGTACCCAAAGATGCCCTGCATGAAAAGCAACCCCGGGATAAAGTTGCCCACAATGTCCACCCAAGACTTGAAGAACCGGTAGTTGATGAGCGACAAAAAGTACGAGTATGTCATGTGTGCGTACCCCATGAGAATCGACAGCTTCATCTTGTACGAATTGGTGAATAGTAGGTTGTTTTCCGTTCCGTGCCACGCAGAGTCAAGTCCAAACCCGTACACCCCAATCTTGTGTGCCGTGATGCTCTCTCCCTCGGTCCAATGGTCCGGCCACGCCCATCCGCTTTTGAATATCGTCATGGATCGTGAGAAAATGTCGTTGTAGATGAGTCCGGTGAAGATTGAGAAAAGTCCCATCAGCAACAACACATATCGGCCTCCAAACGCCATGTCAAACATTTCTCCCCGCTCCATGGCGCCAAACTTTCGTTCATTTGCAACCATGTAAAGTGCTGCTGCGCTTAGAATGATTGCGTGCCCCACGTCTCCAAACATAATGGCAAACATGAATGGAAACGTGATGATCGTCGGCAGCCCCGGGTTCACCTCCTGGTACGCAGAAATCCCATACACGTCCACAATCGCCTGGAACCCCGATGTTAGCTTGTTGGTTCGGTAATATGTTGGCGGCGTTCGATTGGTAAAGAGCTCGTTGATCACCGATGATACATGCGATACCCCCGCCGTCTCCGTCACTTCCCTCAACACACTCTGGATTCGAGCAAGTTGATCCTTTGGTGCCCATCCCTCTACAATCAGGCATCGTCGTCCTTGGTCATAGTCAAACTTGTTGAGTGCTCCGAAAATCGCTTTTTCCTTGTGGATTATCGTCGCCCATTGTCGCATTTGTTCCGCCAGCACAACGCATTCCGTCTTGAGTGCCTGTTGTGTTCCCACTAATACTGCGTCGACTTCTTCGATTTGGTTATTCACTTGTTCGACGGCTTCTTGTCGGATTTGGAACTGCTCGTCAACTCTATACAGAGTCGCGTCCAACGACTCGGCAATGCGTTTGATTTTGCTTAGAATCGCTTCTCCATGGGCAAACACCATGAATATGTCTTGTGGTTGTTGTTTATTGTTGTTGCTGTTGCTGTTGCTGTTGATGCTGCTGGTGGCTGCCGCCGCTAGTGCAGTGTCTTCTATTGGCGCATGATACATCAGTAGGTTTCCTCGGAGTGTTCGCCACAAAATCTTCTCTAATACTCCAGTTTTGCTTCGTGGTAGCACCCCTGCCACGAATTTAATGTTGAGGCTGGCAATCGCCGACTGAGGTAGAAACTGAGTGCCTTGTTCTACATCGGGTTCTGATACAATGTCAAACTCGTCGCCCTCACTTTCATTGCCATCTCCATTGCCATCCAGCCGGTCCTCATCACTTCCATTGGTGTCGGTGTCTTCATGGCCCCCCAACAATGGAACATTGCCTGAAGATTGTCGCCGGTGCCGTCTTCTATACTTGGCTGCCGGTCGGCTCAAATCAAGTGATGCTCGCACTTCGGGGGCTGAATTCGCCATATCAAAAAATTTACTGCATCCCAGTAACACATGCCGTTTTTGGACAAGCTCTAGCTTGCGTTTTGAAAGTGTCTCGTTGGCGCTAACCAGTTGCACCATCTTGCTCTCACAATCTCCAATCCGCTCAATTACAGAGTCAACGTCTGAAACAGAGTAGTGGAAATCGCAATGTGTTTCATTCGCTTGCATGTCGATCCCGGCAGCCTCGATTTGTGTTTCCAGGTATCGTAGTTGCCGCTCCACTCCATCAAGTCGTCGTATTTCCTTGACGAAATTGCGCTGGAATGCACTCACATCCGCGTTCAGGTCTCGAAACTGCATCACCTTCATGCTGCCAAGTTTCATCACAAGGTCTCGAGAAATCTCCGTCGCCACATACAGTTGTACCAGCGACATTTCCGCAGACCGGAACATCGCTTCGTTTGGCATTTCGGCGTTTGGTCTTGGATTTCCTCTTAGATTTCGTCTTGGATTTCCTCTTAGATTTCGTCTCGGATTTCAATCTCGAGTGTTACTGCTTCTTTCCTGGTCCTGACTCGTCTCCTACTATTCCAGTTCTCGTTCTCTCCACATACGTCACTG
Organism: Trichomonascaceae sp. Y4102; assembly: GCA_023628915.1. Lineage (NCBI taxonomy): Eukaryota > Fungi > Ascomycota > Dipodascomycetes > Dipodascales > Trichomonascaceae > Trichomonascaceae sp. Y4102. Next base: position 83,724 of record JAMAJT010000019.1, on the reverse strand, counting down.
GTTTAGTGACACCGCACCACGCTCGACATTGTCCACCATGCAGTCCTCCTTACCCTGAGCTTATCTTGATCTGGCTACTGTAAGGCTGGAGGCCAGGTATTTTGATTGACGTATTGTTTACTTTTGCTACTTGTTTGGTTACTGCTTGCTTACTGTTTGGTTACTGCTTGGTTACTGTTTGTTACTGTTTGTTACTGCTTGCTTACTGTTTGTTACTGTTTGTTACTGCTTGGTTACTGTTTGTTACTGCTTGGTTCTACTATTATCTTGGTGGTAGTATATTTGCCGACATGATGCGGCGCAAATTATCATGTCCGTCTACTTGGAGCAAACCTTTGAAGATCCTTTGTTTGCAATAGCTTTCAACCCAGTCTCCCAAACTTACATCACTGGGTCTTCAAATGGTCATGTCGCAAGCTACAGCATAGGAAACTGTGGCCAAGATCCAGACAAGCTATGGTCCACAAAAAGACACAAAGGAAGCTGTCGAGCTTTGCTGTATACCCCCTCTGGGGAATACTTGTACTCGGCAGGCAGCGACGGAGTCGTCAAAAAAGCTTATGCAGAGTCGGGAAAAGTCTGTGCAAAGTATGATCAACACAACATCGGTATCACTTGTATGACTTTGAACGAAAGTTGGTTTGTGTGTGGAGATGATAATGGCTCCATCACTGTTTATGATCCCCGCACTCTAGGTCTCGTTCACAAGTACGATAAAGTCCATGATGACTGTGTTACTAGTATCCTCGCAGATGTTCCCGGTATATCCAGTGCTACCAATCACTTTGTTACGGCTGGTGCTACGACCCTCGCCGATGTCGACGTACGCAAAGGTGTGGTCAGGAGAAGCGATGATCAGGAAGACGAGATTCTATGTGGTGCCATTGCAAACTCTGAGCGTCTGGCCTTTGGAATGTCCCAGGGCGTCGTCACCCTCTGGGATCCATCCCTTTTTGCAGATCAGCTTACTCGCATCAAGGTGGCGGAAAATGAAACTGTAGACTGTATCATTGCCGCTGAGCATGATAACACCATTGTGGTCGGCTCGTCGGATGGCTATATCCGGACAATTGATGTAAAATCAAGCAAAGTCCTCAATTCCCATCTCCACAAGGCCAATGGTGACGAAGTTACCATGCTTGAGTTTGACTCGGAGTACAGGCAAGTCTCGGCTAATATGGACTCCCTGAGGATATGGAAGAAAGAAGATGAAATTGACCAGTCCGACCGTAAGCGTACTGCATCCAATCAAACTTCACCGCCTTCCAAGAAAAAACAAAAAAAACAAAAGCAGGCTGCAAAGTCGGTTGGTATCCATGCTTTTGACAATCTTTAGACTGTAATGAATGCTGACTTTTATGTAGCTGACTCCCAAGTCAGTCAATTTGGAGTGAGTGAAGCCTAGCGCCCGGCCCAGCCCGCGTCAGCACCAAGCAAATGTTCGAGGTGCCACACAGTTGGCCATACAAGAAACCTCAAGGGCGTGCCCTGTATAGCCATGGCGATATCGTTCATGGTGGCAGATGAATTTTGGTCCTTGCAAAATTCTTGTATTAACTGCTATACCTCGTTATTATAGTACCCGCCAACGTTACCTAATTGGGTATGGCGCCAAGTCCAACCACTGCGTCTATTAACATAGTAAATGCCTTTGTTAACGTATAATTACAGAGCTAGATCGATGGCGGGCCAAAGCTGAGTGTTCTCTGGAAACTAGCATCAGCCGGCTCCACCATCGCTTTCCGGGCAATCATTTTCCCTTGAGGGTGAAGATCGCTCGGTCGCTGGTACCAAGAAAAATATCGGCCCAGGCAGGGGTTCCAAAGCAGGTCGTCAAGACCACTACAACCGCAATCCCGCAAATAACCGTCCTTCCGCATCCGTTCGCAAGTCTCTGTGTCAGCAGGGTCAATTAGGTCATCTTCACCAGCACTGCCGACTATATTTGGAGGATACCAGCCCTCCAAAACTTTGTACCACACTTTCCCCAATGGTCCTCTCACAGCGTTGACCACCACCCCTGGCTCGTAGTAGTCTTCGCCGGGGACAATGACAAAGTCTCCTAATTTCCATTTGCCCGACGCGTCGAACGGCCATACCTCGCCGCGTTCACCGATATACGCCTTTTGGGCTACCTCGGCCAGAACACAATAATATGGATTATCATCGTCATAACAGTTAAACGTCTCTGAAGGACAAAAGTGTTTGTCCGTCTCAAAAATCCGCGCAAAAGTCGTCTGCAGCCGGTCCTCTATCTCAGCAGCAGAGTCAACCTCGTCCGGTGGCTCGTCGCTCAATACCCACTGTCGCGGCCGCTCCTCTGATCCATACTTTTGCCCAAAGATAACCCATTGGTACCCTAGCAGCTGCGTTGAGTCCTTAATGGCAATGTGTAACAACTCGCCGCTGCAGTATGGACGCGCCGGTATACCCATATAGTTTAAAACAATCGTCCATAACGCCATCGGTAGCCAATATGGCTCATCACAAGGATCATGCGTACGCTTGAAAGAACGGATTATCACCCCAATTACATTGTCTAGGGATGGCCGGTCCTCTCGCAGAAACTCACGCACGTGCCGCGCCGTGTCTTTGGCTAACCTGAGCCATTGTGCTACTGATGTAATCTCAAAGGGACCGTCGCTGAATTCCGTTGGATCGAGGCTGTAGCGTTCTCTATATGACTCATAATCCCAGCCATAATGTTCCTCAGCTACGCGTCTCATTATCAGGATTGCATGCGCGGCGCGAAGGAGATAGACTGCTTGAGCGTCCACAACCTTCCTACTGGATTCAAGTTGTCCTCTCCGGCGCAGCTTTTTATCAAGAGCAGCCTTTCTCTTGTGGACATCTTCCGCGTCATCTCCCGAAATGTCCAATCGCGCCAAATCCTCAACCGCTATCAGCTGTTGCTGCTGGCTGGATGGACGGGAATTGCGTGTCGCTTCATGATGCGACCCCGACGACGGGTCGAGTTGCTCTTTGGCAATCGCAACCAGCTCCTGCAATTCCTTAATGGCCAAGTACTTTCGAACCATCCAATAAAGCATATCTGCCTCGTATTTGTGTGCCCTGTTGCAGTGCTTCTGTTCTAGTTCTGCATCTATGATTTTGCACAACCCTGGCAGAACAATTACGCCCTTTTCGGCCATGACTCTCGCGCACTGAATATTGTACTCACATCCGGACACCTCGCTCGCCATGTTGTCCACCAGCTCAGCTACCCTTTGTCCAACAGAGCACATTTCCATTACAATCTCAAATGGGTGTCTTTCTGGGTCGTCGTCCTCACTGACAAGTTCCTCACCAATCCGTTCAGACCACTCGTCAATGTACTTTTGCCACAGCGACCGGTCTTGGCTGAGTCGGTTCATCCGCCGACACGTTCGGCTGATTCCATTGGTCCACTGTTCTTTTCCTGCTTTCTTCATGATGAGAAGAAGAATCATCAGGCAGATCGGTGAGCATCGCCATGCCAGCTTATTTCAGGAGGGAGTATAATACCCAAACAAACCGTTTTTTGGGCAAGACGGCATGCATGGCCCTGCCCCGCGGTACTGATGATTCATTGCTGATAATAGGGCTCACGTTAAGGTTACGGGAGTAAAAATCAGAGTGCATCTGGTGGGCGGCCCCTGGTGAATCTAGATTCGACTTTTGACCCATGCCTCCAGCTACAATCTTCGACCCCCTTGTAGTCACTCTCGCTGATGGTTCCAAAGCAACCGCATTTGCCATCGCGGCTGGCACCGCTGGACTGCCTCCTGGACTCTTGGAAATTATGGCTACGGAGTTTAACAATGAGGTTGAGCGTGGACAGACCTATCCCCATCTCCACCCAATGACGCTTTCCGAATACGCAGAATACTGGCTTGGACATTTTGCCGTGGTTCTAATGGCCGGAGATATCTCTCGTACCCAGTTTGTTGCAACTTGTCCTCCAACTCTGGCAACTGACTTTCTCGGCACCTTTTATGTAAAACCAAACTACCCTGGTCGTTGCTCCGAAGCATGCAATGCCGGCTTTGTAGTATCTTCCAATGCCAGACGCAAAAGTGTCGGCAAAACACTAGGCAAGATTTACCTTGAATGGGCCCCACGTTTGGGTTATACCTACTCGGTCTTCAATCTGGTATTTGCAACAAACACCGCTTCAATAAGGATTTGGGACCAGTTAGGCTTCCAAAGGATAGGACTAGTTCCCAAGGTTGCGAGGCTAAAGGGTTATTCCGACAAGGTCGATGCCATTGTGTATGGGAAGGAGCTTAGCCAAGCCAGCCAAGATCAGTCCAGCCAAGATCAGTCCAAAGATCAGTCCAGGCAAGATCAGGCGCCGTAGGCTGCCTGATCTGCCTGGTCTGATCGCATGTCTATATCTAGAGATCCCACTTCTAGTAGATGTTCTAGTAGATTGTTCTAGTGCTTCTAGTACCATTGTATCATGGACAATAACTAATACTTCATACCCTGGTTAAGTTTGTCGCGTCGCCGTACACCCTGAAGACCCAACCCTCAAAAAATTGCAGTGGTCCTCAGACCGACCGAGTAGATCACGGCACGCCACTGACAACGCGTTGCTTCCACGCTCGTGTATACACCGTGTATTCGCTGCTTTTTCTTCTTTGCATACGCTCTTTGAATATGCTCATCGACAGACCTCCTCAATACCTGGCCCCTCCTCATTTGGAAGCTTACACCGTTCTTCTCAAGGATGGAGAAACTACCGCTACAATATACCCAGTCACCAACGTGGGGCAGCTACCACTACGCTTGGTGGAGTTTTTATGCGATGAATTCAACATGGAAATTGAACGCGGCGATACGTTTCCGCTATTCGACACTCTACATATGGATGCCTTCCAAAACTATTGGTTTGGCGGCTTTGCTGGCGTCATGCTAATTGGAGACTCGGCCATCATTGAAGACCGCCGCCACTGGGAAAAAGAATGTCTGGGCACTTTCTACGTCAAACCAAACTACGCCGGAAGATGCTCCCATATATGCACCGGTGGCTTTCTAGTCAATGCTGGCATCCGTGGCAAGGGAATAGGTCGCACGCTCATGGAGTGTTATCTCGACTGGGCCCCCAAGATTGGCTATACATATTCGGTTTTCAATTTGGTGTTTGATACAAACCTTCTGGCTAAACGTCTTTGTGATGGTCTCAAATTCAAGCGAATAGGCAGAATCAAAGGCGCAGGCATCCTCAAAGGCGTGGACCACGCCGTCGATGCCCTAATGTACGGTAAAGAACTCGTCAGCCCAGAAGAAGACGACGACGTCGGAGACCTTCGATTCGATCGCATCCGCTATTATCTCGAAACAGGTCAATACCCCACCCGTTGTGACCGCCAGGAAAAGTCCCGCTTACGCTCGTCCGCCGCCCACTACAAGGTTTCGGCAGGAAAACTATGGTTACGCGATAAAGAAGTCATCTCCGACCCCGACGAGCAAATGGAAATCGCTCTTCATGTACATATGCAAACCCATTCGGGAATCAACAAAACAACCTCGCAAATCACAGAAAAGTACCACTGGACCCGAATCAAGGATACCGTGGCCCAGGCCGTGCGCTCCTGTGTCACGTGCCGCGACTTGCAAAAGTCAAAACCACTCAAGGACGACAAGCGTCCTGTTTCTGACTCTAATATGGTTCATCCGCTGTCGCTTAATTTACTAGACTCGTCGAATTTGGATCATCATCATCCCAAGTCGGGTCATGAACCTCAACCTCAACCTCAACCTCATCCTCATCCTCATCCTCATCCTCATCCTCATCCTCATCCTCATCCTCATCCTCATCAACATGAACATGAACATAATACTGTAGGCCACAATCAGTCACACTCCCACCCTAACAGACATTCTAATACTCACTCACAAAATACTGACATTCCTACTGAACCACTCCAATCTAACCGTCGCACTTCCCAACATTCTTCTACTCACAGTCATAATCATGATCAAAACATGTTCTATTCTTATGAACACACTCCAGATCAGAATCATGACACCTATGATCCCGCTACATCCCAGATCCCTGTGGATCCTGCTGTCGACACGGCTTTCGCCCATCATGTCAACAATGGTGAAGAGATTGCCATTGCCCGTGCTTTGATCCAAGCAAACGACCCGGTAGACAACCAGGAGTATTTTACCTAGTCTTGTATTTATTCTTATTAAAACAATCGTTTACGAGAGTGCTCATTACTAGCTATCACAATGACCTAACATACAGAACATCCGTCACACAGTTGAATCCGTTAAACGTAGTCGACGCGGCTGACGTATACGCTCCCATGTTGCTGAAACAGATCCAATCTCCAACATTCACCGAAACTGGAAACTCAACCGATTTGGAGATACAATCAAGTCCATCGCATGTGGGTCCCCACAACGAGTACCGATAGTTTCCAGTGCATGGAGTACCATACATAAACACATTGCCATGCACCAAAGGACTGGGCTCGGGCTCCTGATGGTCAAATATGATCGAGTTGAGGTTGCCATACACTCCATCGTTAAGATACAGCATTCCGGCGTTGGTGGTTGCGTCACCACCAAGTTTGGTTGAGGTGCGCCGTGCAATCACATGCGCGGCCAGAGTGAATGCGTTGGCCACAAAAAACCGTCCAGGTTCGGCAATGATCCGCAGTTGCTCAAATCGAGGTCCTCCAAAGTGCTCGGCAATGGCTTGTCGAAGACACGCAGCAGACTCGGCAAACGAGTCCTCAGTGAATCCTCCTCCAACATCCAGCATACTCATGGGAGCCATGCCCAACGCTTCGGCTTCATCAAACACTCGTTTGGCACTGATGATTGCATCCGTGTATGCCTCCGGGTCGGAACATCCCGATCCCACGTGGAACGCTACTCCAATTACATTGAGTCCCAATGACTTTGCTTGCGTGAGCAGCCCACGGGTTTCGGCCGGTGGAACCCCAAACTTGGTGCTAAGCTGACACTGCGCGGCACTATCGTCGGTTGCAACCCTAACTAGGCACTCTGCACTTGGGTAATTGTGGGCAATCTTGACCAGTTCATCTGCATTATCCACCGTCATCTTGGCCACTCCCACCTTTTTGGCGTATCGAACATACGACGGAGTCTTGCATGGATTGGCAAACACAATTTGACTGGGTTCAACTCCAAACTCAAGTACGGTTTGGATTTCTCGGTACGAGGCACAGTCAAACCCAACCCCCCATTGCGCCAGCAGCCCAACCACCACCGGATCCCCATTACACTTGATGGCGTAGAATGGTTCAATGTTGGGAAGTTGTTCACACCACGTCTTGTAGTTGCGTTCCACGACTCCCAAGTCACAAACAAAAAACGCATCCTCGTCTCCTGGCTCACAATGGTTCCCGTCAACCCCTTGGATCCGCCGACGTAACGTCTCGCCCACCATGGACTGAGATCTCGACACTGGACACTCAATCGACTGGAACTGCAATGTGTCGACGCTCAGCGTCGACCCATCGCCATGATCCAGTAGCTTGTGGTGAGGAAACGCATGTTTTCTCGAACTGACAATCGGCGTGGCCATTTTTGTTTTTTGTTTTTTTGATGTTCTTGTAGCTACTATCAGCTAGATCCCTCAGTCGAGGGATTGGTATACTGGACTTCAGTCGGCAACTCTCGTAACGCTCAAACGGGCGTTGATGTCTGATGTGAAGGGACTATTGAAATAAATTTCACGCTGAGACGTTTTTCACTCAGCCGGCAGGGCCAGGGTTGATTTTTAAACGAGGCACCACTCTGGCACCAATGAGGCACCACCCATGTACTTTGGTGGGTTGGGACAATTTGTGGGCAACGTGCATGGACTTGACGTTTGCAGCTTCTAGCCAATTGAGGGAATTATCCCGGAGATGTTGCTTCATTTCTGTTCATTTCTGTACTGTTGATTGAGCGCCGTTTAAAAAACAACAGAACCACCGACCACTTGTGCCGTACGATGGGCTATATATAGTATATCTAGGACTATGAGAGAGAGACTGAACTGGCCTCTAAGTGTCGTAATCTTGGCCTTTAGCAGTGTTGTCTGTGATATCAGGAAAAATCACGAGTTGGTATTTCCAATCTAACAATGTAGACTTAAATGTGCGTTTACTGTCAGTATTCTGCCCAGAGTCAGGCTTGTGTGAGCTAAAGACCCAACCTATATAAAAGTCTCTCTCTGAAGAACAAATGATATCAAAGTAAAGTAAGCTGCCAGTTAAGATTCTAGTCATTCGATGATGGACTTTGTACATTTCGGGTCAACAATCTCACAGCGATGGCTCCAATTAGAGGAATGAGCGTTCATAATAGATCTGCATAACTGTGATAGTATGTGGTGAGGCTCACCTCACTTGGTGATGTGGGGAAGTAACTAACTTGACTTTGTAGGTATGTTGAATCTCAGGGACGTGATCCAAGCAGCAGGTCACGATGGAGTCAAACAGTCAGAGGATGGAACTCTTTTTATAAAGCCCACAACGCAACAAGAGGTGGACTTTTACAATGCTCTGGTGGACGAGCCGTACATGAGAGCTATTACGTGCACGTACATGGGCATGTTGAGCGAGCAATCAGATGTGGGGGAAGAGGGCGACACAGCCAACAGGCGTAAGAATGGCAATTCCGCGGCAGAAACTGTTGCGATTGTTCTCGAAAACTTATACGATGGATACAGACAACCCACGGTAATGGACGTGAAGCTGGGGTTTGTTCTGTATGATGAAAGTGCGTCTAGTGAAAAAAAAGAACGGTTGGAGAAGGTGGCAGCATCAAGTACTTCGGGAGCTCATGGATTACGTATTGCGGGTATGTCAGTGTACGATCCTGGTGAAAGGAATCGGATCAACTACGATAAGCATTATGGACGTGGGATCGATCCCGACGAGGTGGTGGAAGGATTTGCGGAATTTTTTAAATGTGTAAAGTCGGAGGCAAGAAGACACCATCTCGCTACACGATTGTACGAAGAAGTGGATTTTATCCATCATGTGTTGTCCGACAAGGAAGTACGCATGATATCTGCCAGTGTGCTTATAGTTTTCGAGGGAGATGATAGTAGTGGTGAGCAGGACAAGGTGACGGTCAAACTAATAGACTTTGCTCACTCCAAGTTCACACCAGGACAGGGCAGTGATTCCAATGTGCTTGGTGGACTTGTTAAACTACGACGGATTTTTCGAGCACTCAAAACAATGTGGGCAGCAGGCGAAAAGGGATAGATCACAAAGAATGCATATTCATGGTAAATTAGGCTTAGTTGGACTTCTTCTTGGGCTTCTTGTCCTTGATCTCAGTGGTCTTGAGACCAGGAGGAAGAGAGTGAATGAGTTTCTGGGCCTTGCTCTGGTCGGTGACCTTGAGGGTGTAAAGGTTACGGGCACCTCTGACCTTGAACTTGGTGGACAGCTTGCCGTTCTTCTTGATGGTTGCGGAAACCACGTCCTTTCTGCGAGCAAGCTCGAGGAACTTTTTAATGTCGGTGAGTTCTCTGGGCATTGTTGTTGTTGTTGGTTGTTGTGATTTTTGGTTGTGATTAGGGGTGGAGGAGAGGCAGGGGAGAGTGAAATTTGCAAGGAGCACAGGGGCTTGGCAGTCACGCACCCCTGGGGAGGTAACTTTATTCATTTTATTTGTCGGTAGTGGGTATCTGACGCGTTGTGGGTCAACAAGGGTTATCAACTCTAAGCCCCAAAAGACTGGCATGGGTGTAGAATGCTTAGTTCCATCTCAATCCACCACACATGGACGTTTGACTCGGACACTTTTGATTTGATTGGTACACACCGGCGGTTGTATACAAGAAGAGGGTGAAAACAATTTGTTCGGTCTGTTCATAGTTAGGTGGTTTGCCAAATTACGATGGAGACGATTCGCTGGTCGTGACTAGTTTCGCATGTTCTCACGTCTTGCTATGCTGCCACGGCCAAGATATTCTGTTTGAAGTAAAGTCATTCCTTATCGTGGTATGTGCAACAATTTGACGCTGTTTAGCCAATGAAATTAATTAATTTAGGAATAAATAGGTAAGAGGAGTTTGTTTAGAGATGGGTGGTGCGCATGTTGTTGGCTTGCATGGCACGGCTAGTGTGTTCCCTTTGGTGCTGGTGTCTCTCATAGTTGACAGGAAAGATCTTGGAAAGAGCAGATCCAAGTTTCTTTGTCTGAGTCTTGACCGAAGAGGTGGAGGAGACAGCGGAGACGTCGTGCTGGAAGAGAGCCATTTTAGATGTGAGAGGAGGTTGGTTGTTTGTTTGAGTGATTAGAAGTGATTATTTGGATGATGATGAGAAAAAGGGCAACATGGACATGGTTTTATAGTTGAATTTTGCTATCTATTTTTTAATCTTTTTATTTTTTTTTTTATTTTTTTTTTTTCCCACAGCCACGTCGGACTGCGATTCTTACATTATTTTTCATGTTGATGCATCGCATTGCGTTGTCATGGGTGCATAGATGCAGGTCCCACCACATCTCGACGACGGACTCCGCATGCATATTTTGCAATGAGCGTTGGATCGGACTCCGTTGGCATGAGCTATTTTGGGTGGCGGGTGCATACACAGCCTGAGTGACTAACAGATCAATTTTTTCAACAAAACAAACACAAACGAGTCACGTCTTGTTTTCATTGCGCCACGACCGCCACCGCCACCACCGGAGCCCGTGAAGTCGCACTCCGCGGCATGCAAGTGGGCATGGCACAGCCGGACGGCACAGACGGGATAAAATCTGAGGTTGAACAAAATGGTTGTAAATATGTTTGTAACAGAATGTATGTTTTAATATCTATTGTAAACACTCTGGGACGAATGGTCCGTGACGAGTTTGAGATTGCTTGGATCATCAGGATGCATTGAACTACTATATCAGCCACTAACTGATGTATTTCATTTATGTTTTCATCCAGTGGTCACTGCAGTAAGTACAACGACTAGGTGAAAATTGGAATGCCTGACACTGTCAATGGTGGGATATACAGAGAGTACAACGTAATCTTCAATGGGGGAAGTCAGGCTACTGTTTCCGTTCGTTTGGCGGATCTGCTTTTCGGATACAAAATTCGCAAATTAATGTTAACAATACGACTTGGTATATTATCTCGTTATGCCCTCCCAGACCCTCCTCATTTGATTATCATGGCATATTGAAAGATAAATCCGTTGCAGTACGTGTCTGCTTTTCTTTGCGTTTGTCGAATGATCCAACTGCCCGCACTTTTAATGGTACTTACTGCAGCCTACTCGGCGACTCATTGCCAAACGCATCCCCTAAGTTGATAGGTACTTATCAATCTACCCAGAACTTTCGGCAAAGTGCTCATTATGAAGTGGATTGATGTACATGAGACCCCCTAGAATTTCATGAGAGAACGGAATGCCTTGAAGGCTTTGAGGATTTGCACACGGTTTGTGGGGTCGCGCATTCCTTCATCTCTGTCTATCACAGGTGAATGGCTGCTTACTATCGTTTGATATGGCGGACAAGCTCCCCGTCTTACCGAGTGGTCGAGATGCTTTGTAACTTTTATTTTGTAGAAGGTTGGACAAGTGCCAGCCATTGCTATGCATGGGAACATGTGTTCGTCATGAGGTGGGAGTTTTAGGTTCTGTTTGCGAATGTTGTTGTTATGTTGGAAAGCGGCAATAGCTTGAGCGATAAGTTGGGGTTCGGCTCCAGGATCCAAAAGAGACCAACGACGTCTATCTTGTTGAAGTAGAAAAAGAATTTCCGTTTCGTCGTTCATGATGCACACGTCGGTAATAGCATGAACAGTCTGACCACACATAAATAAAAGAATGTCTTTCCGAGTGCAGGCAAAGTGGTCCAGATCAGTATAGCCAATGTAGTCGAAGAGTTTCACGACGAAATCATGGACGGCGCTTTCATGTTTCTCGCGAGCTGACGATATCCGATCCATGTATTTGAGAAGTCTGTAGGCATCTGGATAGTTCCGGTTGGGCTCCGACGCCATGCCTGTTGGGTAGTCGTCTATGTTGACCGTGTCTATTTTGTAGCCGAAGAACTCTTCGTCGTCGTTTCTTTCAATAGATATATTGAATGCAGCCAAATCACTGACCGCCCATTCGCTGCCTGATTTTGGTGTTCTGATTAAAGTGGCCATGGTGTTTTCTTTACAGCTAACTCAAGTCACATCCATGTACAGTGTTCCACAGAGTTACCCGGGCCTCAGCACCCTCGACATAGTTGCCCATTATTGATAAGAATGAGACTAATTTCCCGAATTCCAATAGGAAATCCGAGCGAAGCTCGTCAAGAGTAAACGTTTCAGGAGAAGAGCTGAAACAGCCATACAGAGTCACACAGCCTCTCTCTGCTATATCGTACGGTCCATGAGACTAATATTGAATTGAACTGAATTGATGCCACTAAAAGTCCAAGAACTGACGGAACGCCTTGAAGGCTTTGAGGCTTCGCACACGGCTTCTGAGGTTGCGCATTCCTTCATTGCGTCTTACGCGACCTGTCAGAGGTGTAAAGCTGGTTACTATCGTTTGATATGGCGGATAAGCTCCCCGTCTTACCGAGTCGTCGAGATGCTTTGTAACTTTTATTTTGTAGAAGGTTGGACAAGTGCCAATCATGGTTATGCATGGGAAGGTATATTCGTCGTGAGGTGGGAGTTTTAGGACCTGCTTGCGAATGATGTTGTTGTGTTGGAAAGCAGCAATAGCTTGAGCGATAAGTTGGGCTTCATCGGAAAAAGGCTGAGGAGATACATTTTTTTTGACTAGAAAAAGAGACTCCCCTTTCTCATTAATGATGCACACGTCGGGCACAGCATGAACAGAATGACCACTCATAGATAGAGGAATGTGTTCCTTAGTGCAGACAAAGTGGTCCGGATCAGTGTAGCCAATGTGGTTCAAGAGTGTCCATACGAACCCTTCGATAGCGCCTTGTTCATTATCGTGACATCTCATTGCAAATTCCATGTATAGGGGAAGGTTGGAGCCAGTGTTCTTGTTCTGCATTGATGCGAGTATACCTGGTGGATAGTCGTCTATGTTGACGGTGTCTATTTTGTAGCCGAAAAACTCTTCGTCGTTGTTTCTTTCAATAGATATATTGAATGCAGCCAAATCATTAACTGTCCAGTCGCTGCCTGGTTTTGCAGTTCTGATTAAAGTGGACATTCAGCTTTACTCAAACGTCTAACTCAAGTCCAGGTCATAGATATAGCGACGCAAATACCCTAACCTCCAGCGGATGAAGAGTAGGAAATCATGGTAAAGCTCATTGCGAATCGACTATCGGAAAAACGTTTCAAAAGCCTGAATCAGGCTTAAGTAGCTGTGACTGGGAATGTTTTGCCCACCCTAAGTCTCCAAAACATTTATATATGACTTGACTTAACTGTTAAGGGTCTCTCAAATACATGGAGCTGGCAATGACAGTTTGCGAGAATAAACAAGGCGCTGTGGATGATTTCGTAGTGAGACTTTCGACTGCATCGGCTACACTGATCTCCACGTCAATGAAGAAGAGGCATTTATTCCAACAAGATAATCTCGTCTGTCTCTATTTCCGATCCTGAACCCCAACTTATAGCTGAAAGTATCACTGCTTTCAACATAACAACAACAGGACCAAAAACTCACACCTCACGACAAATACACCTTGCAACGCTCTACAAAATAACAGGATCTTAAGATTGGCAGCCGGTTTTCACCTTTGACAAGTGCTAAAAGACGAAAAGAAGGCGTAAACCGCGAGGCTCTCTCATAGCCTTCAAGGCATTCGTCAATTCTTAATTTCTAGTGAGGGAGTTTCACGCACATGTTTGTACGATAGACTATCTATCTATGTATATCAGTTAGAAAGATGATAGATGCCAAAGCGTTAACTACTATATACATACAACTAGATGACGACGACGCCCGAGTCTACAAACGGGGTCAAAGCGTCAGTTTGTTGTGAGTCAGACGGCAGAGGAGAGTATAAATACCACGACTTGAGGGCGTGGACCGAGGCACGAGTCCGTGCCTCGTTGAGACTCGCTCCCTGACCCTCACCAAGCATGGTTTTTCCAGAAAACACACCGACAACAAACACCGGTGCTTTTGAATAGCGGCCGGTCTCTGCCATCAGCCGAGATATGGGACGCTCAAGTCCCTCACGGACACACAGAGCCGACAACTCTTTGGTGGGCTGGTCAAACATCATGAGCGCAGACACATCCAGTTTACGGGGCTGGACGAGGTATCGGATGACAAAGTCCTTTGCGGCAGCCGCGCCATCGTGGGCGGCGACGCCGCCGACGAGGGCGCGCACAAAGCTTGCCATGGCCAGAGCCTTGTGTGTATGTGTCTCATCGGACTGGAGGATTTGGACCAGACCGGGCTCTTCGTTTTGGATGGTGTCGGAGTACACGAGTTTGCCAAGAATATCGTCCTCAGAGTCGTCTGTGAGATATCGTGCAAACGCAGACCTATTGTCGGTCTCTATACCCCACGAGGATCCCACGGCAGCGAGAGAGGAAACGCCCGTATATGTATCCACAAGGTGGCGGAGAACACTAGGAGGCAGCCTGGGGTACTTTGTCATAAAGTGCTGGTGCACGTAGAACGACAGCAGCGTTTTGCCGTAGTTGCTGAGTCCCATGTTGTCTGCGTACTTGAGGTGTGCGGACCTGGTGATGAGAGTCCGGGCTAGTGTCGACAGCGCATATTTGTCACTGAGTCCCAATCGCGCATGCAAGGTGGTGAGGGCGGGTGTTTTTGCAGCAACTTCTTCGGGGACCGAGTGGGTTGCATTTGTTCGAGAGTAGCTCCCGTAGTCTAGAGGATTGGCTGGGGTGTTGTACACGCTGGTGGATTTGGATTTGCTATTAGTGGATGCGTGGCGAGCATTCAGATCCATGCACAGTCGAATGGAGGCTGGCCTCACTTGCCGCCGTATACTTGCAGCAGTCGTCCACACCTTCATGCTGTTTGTGTGAGAGTGTAGGTTGTGATATTAAATTTTGGTGAGCCAGCCATAGGTGAAAATCCAAACCCTGAGCCAGGCCAATGCTAACTCTCTCGCATCTCGACCAACCGACTCACCAAGACTCGTCTCAACACAATGGTATGTACAGAGACCTAGCGAGCCAGATACAAGATCAAACTAACAAGGGAGCTCACAAGGAAATACAACACGCATGGTCACCATCCGGTGGATGGTTCTTCACCCCAAAGAACTGGAGGGCCAACACGGTCTACATCTCCATTGGACTGTTGGGAGTGTGCGCTTTGACGGCTTACATTGGAAAGAGATCGACCACTGTTGCTAACAAAGAGTATGATGACGAGACTATTTCTAGATGGAACGCAGCCGCCAAAAAGGCTAGAGAGTCTTCTGCCCAGAAGGAGGTGACTGGCCAGTAAATATTCAGCAGCAGACTTAGATACGGCACAATTCATCGATTAAATATTATTCATCATTACGTTGCTTGTCATTCTATCGGTAGTAGTAGAAGAAAAAGAAACTACAATGGCACACAGTGAAGAACGATCCGGCGCCCTTCGTCCGTAAGGTACTGCGCGCTATCCATGGTTTCACGTAGTCGTCCTTGAAGCGTAGCCATGTGCTGGTCATCATAGACCCGCTTGAGAGCCTCGAGCGTATTGTAGCCCTTGTACCGGCGAGCCGAACTGTTGTCACAAATGTTGCCCACGGCTTTGTCGAGAATCTGAGGAAGAAGCGTGTCCATAGGGTCTTGGCTAGGCGACACCCATCGTAGAACACTGGCAATCATCTCCAGCAGAAACTGAGTGGACATGCTAGACTGCTCATCACCAACGCTGAAACACTCTACGAGGGTGTGTAGCAGATCTCGGCGAAGTCCGGCGTCGTCCTGAGTCCGCTGCACGAGAGACTCCTCGATACTTGCGTACCTGCTGAGACCGAGATTGGGAGCAAATTCGAGATTGGTGCTTGCAGCAAGGGCCGTGACGAGGTGGCACTCCTTGCCTCGGAAAGCATTGGGCTCACACTCAAGTATGCCAGAAAGAAGCATGAGCCCGCGGGTCAGCTTCGACTCATCCAGGTCCTTGCTGGTGAGGTGAAAGAACGTCACGAGACTGTCTTCCAGACGCAGCAGCCATTTGCCTTCGTTCCAAGTAGTGTAGGCCACCTCTGTTGCCGCATGATCGTGGTGACGAGCTCGACGTACAACAGAACTCAGTTTGCGGCAGCCATGGGCATCCACCGATGCAGTAGACACCTGCTGCACAAGCTTGCCAAATAGATCAGACGCGTCCTCGTTGGTCTGTGGAAGAGGAGACATGCCTCCTCCTATGATCACATCGTGGTGACTCCTAGACTCTACAAGAGGAGTGGTGACTTGTTTGAAATCTTGAGCCGTCTTTATTTTGGCAGGGGTGTTAGGCGCAGCTGATTCTTTTGACATTGCCGAAAGCTCACCAGGAGCCGTGTTTTCGTCTGTGTTGAAGTTGATGTTGTCGTGGTTGTCGTCATCTTCCTTGGACTCAATTCCCATTGCATGCATTTTGGTCTGAGTGATGTTCATGTCATCGTCGTGATCATCATCGACATTAATGCTGTCTGACTGCTGAGCACGGTCGACGTCAATCATGTCTGATTGAGGATCATCGTCTGCTTCCTGCATAGACTGGTCGGAGGCTTCGTGTTCGGAGGTGACATGATCTTCGGCCGTTGGTGCCAGCTCCATAGCATCATCACCGCGAATGGACTGTTCCATCTCATCTGCGAGAGTAAGCTGAGGACCATGACTGTCATCAAACGACTCATTAGCTCCGATGTTGCTACTCTCGTGCTCCTCCTCAGATAAAAGCAGAGACGACAACTGTGGTATATGCTCAGATGCATGTTCATCGTTGTTCTCTAACCACAGCAAACCAGTCATGGCATGCTGCTTACTCAGGCCATGGGCCACCGACTTGAGTGTCTCAAAACATCCGGCCATCTGCTCATGCCCGCCATATGCTTGCAGGAGCGTGAGAAGGTAACACAGACTGGTAAACGGCTCAGCCTTGTCGTTGTCGTCGTCAGTAGCAGTACGTTTTAAATGGTCGATCTTGGTGGAAAACGCAGCAGTCGACTTATAAGCACAGAAGGCCAGACCCTCGACCACTGCGCGAAGACCAACATACTTGGGCAAACACGCAATCACACTCTCGTCACACAGCTGCGACACAGCATTGGGATACACATAAACGTAGGAGGGAGAGTGCTGGAACGCGCGAGTCAAGGCACTTTCGACAACAAGCGCGGGAGGCAAGTGTCGATCATTTACTCGTTTGGTGAGGGCCACGACCAGCGCCGTGATTCCTCGCTGGAAAGTGGCTCCGTCCGAGTTGATGAGCATATCATTGAGTGGTAGGACTGGTATTTGATGATGGTGAGATGACGATGGCTCTGATCCCATGTGAGGCGGTTTGCGTTGATGATGATGATGGACCGGTACCCGTGGGCTGTTGTTTCTGCGCAATACATCTGGCTCGCGTTGTTCTTCTGTCAAAGATGGACTGCTGGTGATTGAGCTTCCAGTCAAATTTACACGACTGAACCCAGTATGATGAAGAGCCGGGCGGCTGGTGGCAGAACCAGTCCGTGCGTGGGTATATGTATGTGGTCTATTATGGGACCTGGATGCAGCAGTAGCTCCTCCAGCAAGAGTTCCAGCACTAACAGCAAGAGCTCCAGCAGGATTCGCCTGACTCAACGCTTTGCGCACATTGGGCTCAAGCTTGGTAAAGATAACGTCGGCGCGAGCTGGATGGACTTCGTGGTAGTCCCAGTACACCTTACGCATGGACTCTCTGACCACAGGACTGGCATCAGAGAGAGCTGCAGTCATGCACTGCTCAAACACAGACTCGTCGAATCTAGATGGGTGGCATGTAGCAACGAGTCGGAGCCACGACGCACAATGCGCTTTGGCCAGAGGAATCTTTTCGGCCATAATCTGCTGGCAGTACTGCAAATACTTGGGTGTATAAGAACAGTTGATAATCATGGCGTTCACCACAGTAGAGGCGTGCTGAGCGGTGATTTTCTTTGCTCCCATTGTAAGTCGAACCAGCGTGGGCAGAAACGACTCGACAGGAGCCTCAAGCTTGAGGATCAGAGCACAATCTTTGATAAGACCACAAGCACTTGAGGAGAGTGATGTTCTTAGGGACATGGCAGCTTTGCAAATCGCCGTCGCCAAAGCCCTGAGCATTCTGGCCATGGACTCTCTGAGACCACCAGCACTTGTTTGCACGGCGTTTCCACGAAGCAGCGCTCTGAGTTTCTTGACAGCCTTCTCGCGACGTTGCCAGTTGTGTTCCGTCTCTTTTGCGTCGAAACATGGCACCATGGATTCTGCAATCTCCTCGAGATGGGCTTTTGAGTCCACGTACTCGGGCGAAAGGCTTTCGAGTGCATATCCAGGGTCACTTGTTGCCCAGTCTGTGGTGAGTTTCCGCGAGGGAGCAGCCACCCCACTGGCAATGGCTTTGGAAGTAGCAGAAAAGTGGGGTGGTCTTGAGGCGGAGGCGGAGGCGGAGGCGGAGGAGGAGGAGGGGTTGGCAGGGCTCGGAGACGCCATTAAACGACTGCCAGATTGTTGGTGGTGGTGATGCTGTAAACGAGAGCTTGATCGTATAGGATTGGGCGTTGTTGACGGGGTCGACGCTCCCTTGAGCATACCCACTTGGCGAAGAATGTTGTTAGTACGGTCGGACGGAATTCCGTGGTTGGTGAGCTCACGCTGCAGATCGATCTTGGCGCGTACAGGCGCATTAGAAAAGAAGGCTACAATCACAGACTCGGCGGCGTCAGACACTGTCGGGTACTCGTCAGCAAGCAGCTGCACCACGCTGTTAGTATAAGCCTTGAACGGAAACGACTCGAGCGCCAGTCTTTCTCCAACAACATTGAGAGACTCGGTACGCACGGCGCTGTCGGGGTGTTCAAAGGCTACATTGCGTAAACAGATGTCGCCCTCTCCTGGACACAGGCGCCAGTACTCGAGAAACAACGACTTTGCTGTTCTGCTGAAGTTGACACGCGGATCAGCGAATTTCGTCACGAGCACCGGCATGGCAATGTGTGCACAGGCTTTAAGGCGATCAGCCGAGTTGGAGCCCGAGCTTTGGGACGAGACCCTTTTTATGAGATGGCACATGGTGGAGAAGGCCATATCGGCATAGGCCATGTTGGCGTTGGTATTGGTGTTGTCACCATTATTTCTGTCGTTTTCTAGATCGGCGAGTGGAATACGCAATGCCTCAAAGTAACGGTCAATGTGGGTGAGGTCGACGGAAGCGCGCTTGATATCAGCTTTGAAAGACGCAATGGCCTGGGTTTTGTCGTTAATTGCTGGTTAGTCTACTTTGGTTAGAAGCGCCTTAGTCCAAGAGTGACTTACATATCGATCCCGATAGAATCGAGTACAAAGAGTCGGCACTGATGGCCATATTAGTGAGGTATCTAGTCGTGTGTGTGGAACGCGTCCCCCCAACCTTGTTTGTTATCGGGATCTGGGCTGGGCTAGCTGCTTGGAGGATAGCAGATAAACAAACAATTATCACTTTCAAGTTGTATGACTCTATAACAGTGGCTCAACAATATTAGTATTTTTAGCTAGCAGGTCATTGTATATTTCATTGTATATTACGCATCGTCCATCTCCACGTCTTCGTTGTCGCCTGGCTTATTGTTATTAGTTGTTAGTTCGGTCTCTTTGCTTTCCACATCAGCATCAATGTCCTCTTCAACGTCCACCATCTCTGACAAGATTTCATCAGGTTCTTCGTCGTAAGTCCACTCCTTAGCCGTCAAACAGTACTTCTCTGGCGGCAGGCGGATGCCGTAGACTGTCGGCACTGGAGGAAGAGGCTTGCTGTTTCTTTCTTGGGCCAGATCAAGCATCAGCTCTTTGGGTGGGACAGGCTTGAATTGGTAGTTAACACGGGCCGCGACGGCTAATCGTACGTCGTTGACAGTCAAAGGATGTTGGGCTGAGGTTCCTGAACCTCCATTAGCATGATCATTGTACTGCAACGCATCCTGCAGTACACCTCTGGTATATCGAAACGCAAAATCCATGAGTTGAAGTGGGACTCGGTCCTGGCACGACGTGACACCCATCGACGCCAGGATTAGGTGGAGAATCCGTACATCTCGGGGTACAGTGTTGGAAGGTTCACCATTGGCCATACCTCCTCCTCCTCCTGCCCCTCCGACTCCAGCAGCCGGGGCAGTTGCAGTACCGGTTGACATGTGGTTGTGTGGGTGTGTGTGTGTGGGTGAGGAAGCGGCTCACTTTTCCCTCTATACAATATGATGCGCCCTATATATGTGAATTCCATGTCTATTTAGCTGTTCACTATATTCGTATGGTATTGCGCCCCATAATTTAGTCTCTGCATATTCGTAGTCTTGACCGTGGCTCTGCATGTAAAATAATGCAGAGCGGGTGCTGACTATAACTATGCTCCTCCATCACTTCCTTCCTCACACTACTGTACTGGTCAAATTGAAACACAAAATGAGCTACTCGTGGGACAACCAAACAATGGCATACTGTCTGGCTTCATTTTTAGCCGGAGTGGTATGTTATAGTTGTTTCACCAAGCAGATGTTTGTAACTTTTGTGCGACTTATCTGTGACAAGTACCTGAGCCTAGTCACTCGGTAAGGAGGGTGATAATATAAGGGGCCGTCACGTGACCACCGACGCATCCCGTCTCACTCTAGGAGGGAGGTTGGAGTTGGAATAGTTCTGAATACAATGTGAATGATGGATCTAAAGAGAATGAGAGTTCCTGCCGTTTACACTTTTCGTCCTGACTAAGGCTGGACCTGACTTTACGTCTGCGGCACCATCAGCCATTCGGATCCGACAAACAAGCACGGCTAAGAAAAAATAAAGCATAGTAGGGATGGCAGCACTCGCGGCCAACTATGGCCAACTTTGCCACTTATGCGTCTATAGATGCCCAGAATTCCCCGCACTGCGGCCAGCCAATAGAATATGATCAAGCAACGGTAAAGATAAATTACAGGCGCGCTGCTAGGCCAAACCATCCACCCGGAATTGCCCGCCCGTCAAACTTTTATGCCGAGCCATGTTTAGCTAGAATGGTTCCACTTTAGCTTTGTCCGGAAAAGCCTAACGACTGTGTGACAGATGCAGCGGCCCATTGTTAGGGGTAGGGTTCCTGCTCCGCCAAAAAATCAAGGTTTGGTAACCACCCCACATTTTCGCTCGAGCCGCTCGCGATAAGACCCGACCGGCAGCAGATATAACGTGTGGTTTCGCCCGGCGGGCGGGGACGATACGCTATATTTCCACTGGATAAAGCGAGATTGAGTGGGAAAGAGACGAACAACGGTTGGAATTGTGACAGACTTTGCAACACTCTGGGAACAATTGCCGTCCACCAAAATCAATCGGCCGAACACACCACCACACCAAATAACGCAGATACCACATCACAGTAGAGGTCACATTAGAGATGATCTGCTTGCAACCATCATCATCCACGCAGAATTTGCATTTGCTTCTACAGGGTCCAGTAGATAGACCACCACCCATTCGTCAACAGACTACAACTCGCCCGATACTAGGCAACCTCAAGTCGCATGAAGTCGAGGAACTGAGACAGTTTACTTGTTCATTGCTGGACGTGTGCTACTCAACTGCGTTTTTCCTGCAGTTCATCTACTCACAAGGCCATGTGTGTCTGTGCATGCGGGTGGCAGTAGCCGACGGACCGCCAAGGTTTGTGGGAACCATTTCAGGAAGATTAGAGAGAATAGCGTTGACTGAATGCGAAAATGATAGACCCCACTTTGCAGCACATATCTACACACTAGCGGTAGACCAGGAGTACCGCCGACACGGACTTGGGTCTCAACTGGTGGCAGAGTTTACCAGCCGAATGGAGGCCTTAGCCAAGCGGCAAAAGGGAATCTTGGAGACAATAACACTAGAGTCCAAGTCAAGCGATACACCAGTACAGACGTTTTACAGCAAGCTTGGCTTTAAGCCCGCCAAAAGCCTACAAGGCTATTACGGATCAGCAGGAGACGGACTGATTCTGGTAAAGACCATGTGACACTAACATCTCTATTTATAAATGTACATTCGTTTGTTCATCAATTGTACATTTGATTGTAGATCTACAGATCCTTCTCAGGAACAGCGTCGGGAGTGGGCTCAGCAGCAGGCTTCTCGTAGGGCAGCTCTCCAGACTCGACAATCTCGATCTTGACCACAGGACGGTCGTTTCTGGCAGTCTTTGTGTTTTCAATCTTGTTGACAATATCCATGCCGTCGAGGACCTCGCCAAACACAACGTGGCGGCCGTCGAGCCACTTGGTGACC
Source organism: Trichomonascaceae sp. Y4102 (assembly GCA_023628915.1). Taxonomy (NCBI): domain Eukaryota; kingdom Fungi; phylum Ascomycota; class Dipodascomycetes; order Dipodascales; family Trichomonascaceae; species Trichomonascaceae sp. Y4102. Next base: position 61,355 of record JAMAJT010000019.1, on the reverse strand, counting down.
ACGGTGGTGATGAAAAACTGGGATCCATTTGTATTCTTGCCGGCATTGGCCATGGAAAGAAGTCCAGGTTTGCTGTGCTTGAGCGAAAAGTTCTCGTCCTCAAACTTGTTGCCGTAGATGCTCTTGCCTCCAGTACCGTCGTGACGGGTAAAGTCTCCACCCTGAATCATGAAGTTGGGAATCACGCGGTGGAATGAAGAGCCTTGGTAGCCGAATCCCTTCTCGCCAGTGCAAAGAGCACGGAAGTTCTCAACAGTCTTGGGAACAACGTCACCATAGAGGCCAAAGGTCACACGGCCTAGCTTTTCGTCTCCTTGCTGAATGTCAAAGTACACCTTGTGAGTGATGACGGGATCGGTGACTGCACCAGAGGGTTCCTGCTTAGCGAGAACATTGGTGGCCAAGAAAATGGCGCCAATTACAAACGTCAGAAATGTAAACACGGTCTTCATGTCGAGTTCTACCATGTACTATGTACTAGTGCGTTGGGAGAGAGGTGGTTGTGTTTGTTTGGTACGACCACGTCTACAGGGACCCTAACATCCTAACATGGGCCGGCACCCCTACCCGCACCACACGCACACAATAGCCGGGCCTTTGTTAGGCTTTGTTTGGATTTATTTGTCAAGCAATCAACAAGAATTGCCGACACAACTCATCAGCAACAACTACCATGAGTTCTACCAAAAGAAGGTCGACGCTCGCTGGTATCGAGCCCATTGACCTCTCGCTGGTGATATTTGTCCTACTGTATGCTGTGGTTGTTCCGTGGACCAAGGTAGAGGAGTCGTTCAACATGCAGGCGATCCATGACATTTTCTTTTACGGCACGGATCTGGAAAAGTACGACCATTTCAAGTTCCCAGGTGTGGTTCCACGGTCGTTTGTGGGGGCATCTCTCGTGGCTCTCATCGAGTCCCCGGCCAGATGGGTTCTTTCTGCATTTGAATACAAGGACGATCTCCAGATGCTATCGCGGGCTGTGGTAGGCGGACTGAATGCGTTCATGCTGATTGATTTCCGTCAAACTATCCAGTCGGTGTACGGAAAACGGGTTTCTGTGTGGTTTATGCTACTAACCATTGCCCAGTTTCACGTCATCTTTTATGCCAGCCGGACTCTGCCCAACATGATGGCCATGCCAGTGGTGGTAGCAGCATACAGCAAGGTGCTGGAAAAGAAGATAGCAACGGCCATTACACTTGTCATGTTCACAGCGGTTGTCTTTAGAGTCGAGCTGTGCCTTCTGGCGGGGTGCCTGGGCTTGGTGTCACTTGGAACCCAGCAAATCAATGTCAGCGCGCTATTAAGCGCCGGTGTACGGGGAGCAGGGTTTGGAACCATCACGTCGCTGATGGTGGACTCGTACTTCTGGGATTTGTTCCCAATGATCCCCGAGGTCCACTCGTTTATGTTCAACGTTGTTGGCGGCAAGTCGGCCGACTGGGGAACCGAACCGTTTTTGTCGTACTTCAAGGTTCATCTGCCCAATGTGACCAACAACCCTGCAATTCTGGCGCTTTTACCGCTAGGAGTGCTGTACCACAAATGGGCACCAGGGGATGAGCAGTTCCCAGAGGTAGAGGAAGAGGAAGACAAGAAAAAGGCCAATGATGATGGGTCGGCGGCAACAAAACGCATGACTGAGCGACAGGCTGAGACTGACCGGTTGCTGAGTCTCCGGCTGTTGGCGACCACGGCGTTTACGTTCATTGTGTGGTACTCGTTCCAGCCCCACAAGGAGCTGCGTTTTATCATCTACGTGGCGCCTATTGTTTCGCTGGTGTGTGGAAACGGAGCGTCTGCGGCATGGGAGCTGCGATCCAAGAACCTGGCATTCCGGATTCTTTCGGCCGGTGCCATGCTCTCGAGCGTTTTAGCCATTGGGGTTTCGCTTCTCAAACTGTGCATATCGAGCATGAACTACCCTGGAGGGCAGGCGCTCCAGAGGTTTCATGACATACTTGAGACCCAAGAAGTTAGTTACGACACAACCCAGCCGATAGTGGTGCATATGGATGTTCCTGTGTGCATGACGGGCGCCACACGGTTCCTGCAAAGATACGACGACATGCGGTTGCCCAGTGCAGACCCGTCTATTCCTCTAGTTGTGTACGATAAGACTGAAGAGAAGTCGGAACTGGAGCTCAAGTGGCCGGACTTTGACTTTGTCATAACGGCGTCAGACAACCGCATTACATTACTTCCGAGCGTGGACAAGCACCACTGGGTAAAGAGAGACGCCGTTGAATCTTTTGCTGGTATCAGCGGTGAAGGTCTCGCTTCCATTGTTGGTACGTATACACAAGAACCCACGCTGGTATTCACAACGTTCCAGGAGCTTGTCAACGCCATTATCGAGGATTCTTTGTTTGGTGGGTTCAACTATATGAAGAGCAAATTCTGGGACCCGGTTGTCAGAACCCAGGAAACTGTATACATCTACGAGAATGTGAGAGACTAGCTGGTGTCGACTCCTACGCAATGCATGCGTCGTTTCCTCGAATAGGGCCTATATATTTATACATGTATATTGTTAGAATGATTTTGATGAATAGTAGTGTAGGTGGGGCAACCTTGGACAAGGGTCCAAACAGTGATCACCAAATGACCCGGAAACATAAGAAAAGGGGACATAAACCACCGGAGAGAGGTACAAGGCCGCCGAAACGACGAAATCTCGGAAAGAAGTCCAAGCCTCAGGCGAAACCTGCCAAGTCAGGCAAATCGGCTAGCACCGTCAAAATGTCCATGGTACGTGAAGCGTTACTCACCAGCCAGCATTGGCAGGAATCGGCACAAATCAGTAGTGGTGGATTCAAAAGCAGACCCATGACAAACCTGCGACACCATCCGGTAGCATTTATCAAATCAGCCGAGGTTTATGACCCGTCGAGGGTGTTTAACGTCAAGGTCAACGCATTAGAGGAGGCAACAGACGATCACGAGCTTGGGTTCTTTGTGGATAATACGGGAGACCCATTATTACGAACGTTTGACGAAATGCTACAAGAGCAACTGTTTACTGATGATGACGATGTGGCTGTGGCAGTGGAGGTTGAGGACAGCAGTGTCCAAGCAGAGGACGAGTCCGAGTCCGCGTCTGAATCTGAATCCGAATCTGAATGTCAATCTGAATCTGAGGACGAGCCCGAACCAAGAAAACCACCTGGAATGGAGCACGAAGATGTCACGATAGCCGAAATGAGAGCGCTGTCACTTCGAGACCTGGACATGAATGTCCTAGATGACTCGTCGGAATTTGATGGGGATGAGGACGAATCAGACGAAGAGGAAGAGGAAGAGGAAGAGGAAGAGGAAGAAGACAAGTCAGAGTCGGACGAACTAGAGCGTCAAGAAGATATACGCCTCACGGAAGACGATATCAACATGATGGGCATCACCCGCATCTCCAAAACGCGGTACACCGCCGAGGGTAGGGAGTATTTTGTTTCCCGAGTGACCAATTCAGGATCTGACGAAGATGAACCTATTTTGTCCTCAGCTATGCACGAATTCATGAGTGGATTGGGATGGTCTCTAGGGAAACGTCGTCATTACATTGCCCATATGGGAGGGGAGATTACAGAAGCGGAAAGCGACTCTGCAAATGAATACGACGATGCTGCGATTGAAGACTCATCAGACGAAGACATGGATGCAGCCGAGGTCGACCACATTATTAACCAGCTGATTGATGCCAATGATAACAACAAAAAGAGCAACCTCATTCTTGAAAGCTACAGCCAGGCGCAGGCAAGTAGTTCGAAGCGACGCAAAAACCAAGATCCCCCACAATTCTATGTTTCAGACGACGAGCTGCGTAGCTACCTGGAGAGCCAGTGGCGCAAGAGCCGCAAGATTAAGGCCGAGAAGAGGCGGTTGCGAGAGCAACAGAGAAAAGAGCTTCACAACGAGAAGTTTGGGCCCGAGGTGCTCAACATTGGTCCAAAATACCCAAAGCACATTACAAGGCGGCAGATTGTTGACGAGGTCAAGCAGTTTATCCATTTTGAAGAGCAGGGGTCGCTGGCGTTCCCGCCGACGCACGGCGGCGGTCTGCAGCTCATTAAACAAATCTGCAAGACGTTTACGGGTCTGCAGGTGGCAACCAAGGACTTGGGGGATGAAAAATGCATTGTTATCACTAAAGACGGCGACGGATGTACTGGGCAACACGACCACAAAATGCTGCGCAAGTTTCTCCACAAGGGAGATCATCGGATCCAGACGCGCCAGTTCAATCGAAGCAAAGCAGGAGGAAGCGGCGGACGGCATACCCGGTCGTCGGCGCACCACAAAGAAGGCGATATTGTTGGGGCGAGTGCAGGATACATCCATGAGGGCAACATCGGGCGAGTCATGCTGCAGCGCATGGGATGGGAGGTTGGAATGCCACTGGGAGCCACGAATCCCGGTATTCTAGAGCCGGTGGCAGCCGTGGTCAAGCGCACGAGATGGGGAATTGGAGTGCAGTGATGATGATGAGCTGTTAAAGCTGCAGCTTATGTGACAGTGTTCGTAACATGGTCTCTCTGCATTTTAATGGCACTTGGTTGTTCTCCAGGATGGGATTGCGCTTGTACAGCAGCATATGGACGTTTGTGACAAAAGCATGCAGCATTGGAAGGTAGGTGAAAGTGTCTTCCGAAAAGCTGGAGAACGGGACGTTGCTGGCCACTGCGATGCGAATCAGCAGGTTCCGTGCACGAGTGAGGGAAAAGTCCGAGACTCGGTCGAGATGCAGCGCGTCCCAATTGGGCACCTTGTATCTGGTGTACGGAACGGATGAGCCAATGATCTGGGCGAGCTCAGTTTCGAGGCTGTGTATTCTATCGTGTAATATACTATTTTCCTGCGGGCTGTTAGTATTTTCGTTGGACTTGGTTGCAGTCAAGTCTGGGAGAGAAGAAGCAGGACGCAGGCTGTTAATTGCATTCGTGAGAGACTCCAACTGGGCAACCAGCTTTCCGTTCATTTTATGATGCTGAGAAGAAAGACGTTCTTGGAGCTGAGTCGCCAGAGCGTGTGTGTCGGAGTCCCTTGCCATGTCAAGCTGGGCCGAAAGGTTCTTGATCTGTGCGTCTTTATCAGCAAGTAGTTCTGAGTTGTCGGTTTTGTTGCTTCTGAGATGATGCAGTTCTGCTTCCAAGGTAGACACTTGGCGCCTGCTGGCGTTCAGTTGATTTGTGAGTTGGACCACGGTGTCGTCGCGTTTCTCGAGCTCAGCTGAGAGGACTGCGAGTTGTTTATCTTTGGCAGCTAGGTCGTCGGTGTGTTGGGTTCCCCCTTCAGCCAGGGATCTCCTGAGATCACGCACCTCTAGGTCCCTTGCGCGTAAATCAGCCCGAAGGTCAAGAGCTTCGCGTGTGGCGGACTCTAGCTCTGCTTTGAGCCGCGATTCTCTTGACTCTTGGTTTGTATTCTGTTGTGTTAGTTGGGCCAAGTCAGATTGGACCCTTGCCAGCTCTTCGTCACGGGCTTCTAGCTGGCGCTGCAAATCTCTAGTTTTTTTCTCCTCTGCTCTGAGGTTACTCTCAGTTTCATGGTTAAGCTGAGTCAGTCTTTCCAATTCCTGACGCGCGCTCTCCAATCCTTCTTCAGCGGACTGGGTCGAGCTGTAACGGCGGTCTCCTCTGGAAGTGAAACTTGTGTTGGCACTAGGCGCAGATTGATTGAGTGTAGATGCAGGGGGGCGCGAGGATACTAATGATGACGATGCCGATGGTGATGAGCCTACTTGTGGTGCCGGCCATTGAGAAGCGTGTCCGACATGGTCACGATAGTTGTTATACATGGTTGAGTATCCATGGCGTTCAATTGGCTGGGAATCATCAAATACGCGGTTGGTATTGGCGAATTTTAGCCCGGGTCCAATGGGTCTGTAGCCGTCACCACCTCCACCTTTCATTATGGCTAATCAGTTTTGGAGTATGGAAATGATGAGGATATGGTGAGGATCAAGCCGTGCGACGCGTCTCAAGGTTATCCCTCTATTATTGTCAATAATGTATCAAGGAGGAGAGAAGGGCTAGGAGACGGCTGAGTCAGAACGGATTTACGGGCCAGCCAGCACAGGACAGAATATATGCGCCGATTAGCGAGTTTGGCCCGACACTTTCCCAAGACAGCGGCTATTCCCAGTACTACCAGAAACATGAGCTTTGTCACTCCGATCACCACGAAGAACGCACCCGTGCCTGTTGCAGCCTACTCGCAAGCCATCAAGGCCAATGGATTCATCTATATTTCCGGACAGGTACCTTTGACGGCCGAGGGACAGAAGGTTGAGGGAGATATCAAGGCTCAGACCAAGCAGGTTCTTGAGAACCTCAAGGCCATTGTGGATGCGTCTGGGTCGCAGTGGGAGAAGTTGGTTAAAATCAACATTTTCATCACAGACATGGACAAGTTTGGACTGATCAATGAGGTGTACGCGCAGTACTTTGCCAACCACAAGCCTGCACGTAGCTGTGTGGCCGTCAAGACACTTCCCATGAATGTGGACATTGAGATTGAGGCAGTGTGCCTTGAGTAGATTAGATCAAAGATACATTTTTAAATTGACGTGACACGCACGATTCAAAAACCCATAATATAATATTAATCCCATACCGAGCAAGTAAGCAAGCTTAAAGCATCATGCAAAGACCCGCAACAAGCAGACCTCTGAGAGAAACAGAAGCAGCGTTGGCACTTCCTTGCATAGGAGGTTCCTGGGGTCCCATGGGAGCAGGAGCTGGGGTAGGCTCAGAACCAGGTTCAGAACCAGGCATGCCAGATCCAGAGCCCTTGGAAGGACAAGGGGCGCCCTGAGGCCATCCAGGAGCTGGCGCAGGCGCTGGTGCCGGGGCTGGAGCAGGTGCTGGAGCAGGAGCTGGAGCAGGTGCAGGTGCTGGAGCAGGAGCTGGTGCCGGTGCAGGTGCCGGTGCAGGTGCAGGTGCAGGTGCAGGTGCAGGTGCAGGTGCTGGAGCAGGTGCAGGTGCTGGAGCAGGCGCCATAGTGGGAAGTCCACCAGGCACTCCACCACCATTGGAGGGATAACCAGGAACGGCAGAGTTAATCGGACTAGGGAAGGAGGAAGAGGCAGTGTTGGTGGAAAATGGCAAGGCCGTGCTCGACAGAAAAGGTAGAGAACCAGTGTCAGCAGGGCCAGGAAGACCTCCAATGGAGGTGTATGCCGTGACGTACGCGGTGGAAATGGCAGCAGTTCCAGTGACGGCCGACTGGATGGGAGGAACCGCGGACGCTGCGATAGTAGTGGTGGCAGCGGGTGCGGGTAGTCCAGTCGACGACGACAACAACAAGGGGCTGGACGAGACAACCGGTGTAGTTGGGGGAATAGTGGCGGGAACCGTTCCGAAAGAACTCAGGTCGCTAGCAGTCACATAGATGGTGGTGGTGACTGGCTGGGGAATCAAAGACGCGGCTGCGGCCTCGAGCTCCGCCAGCTCTTCAGCCTCGGCGTTCTTGGTGTAGTCGACAGCCTTGACCTCAGAAACCTCGAGCTGCACAGGAATGGCGGCAGCCAAGTTGTTGGTAGACTTTGCCACTGCATTTTTCTGGGCCTTGTGCAGAACATGGTAGCCTCCGTTGGCATCAGGGATAGCATAGAACAAAGTGTCACCATTGTAGGCAAGCTTCGAGTCCTTGAGCGAGACCGAGTTGATTTTGCTCAGTGTCTTGACATTGCCATTGTTTGTGTTGCCAGCATGCTGCAGCTCTTTTCTATTGGCATGGGTTTTGAGAAAAAACGCCGATGCCTGGACAGAGCCTGGGATCACAGCAGTCTCCTGGGTGTCACGAGGTCCGGCAACATGAAACTGGTTGTGAACAATAGACACCGCCTTGTTGTTGAGGGCTGCGTTGTTGTCGGCCACTACACGAATCGTGTAGTCAGCCAGAGCCGAAGTCGACAAAGCCCCAAGAGCAAGAGTCAGAGGAAGAAGGTGGACCATTGTTGTAGTGATAGGTTTGTGAGTAACGAAAAGTCCTATCGTACGTGTTAACAACGTCCATTCTTATACAATACTAGCCTGGTTTCGAGGCTGTTGACTTGGAGCCCGATCTGGTAGGTCTAGCCCCGAGTTGGGTTGATCTGACGAAAATCTTGAGGCATGTCAATTATACCTGCCCGTAATGGTAATCGCGGCGGACCGCCAGAAAAATGTTATAAGATGCGCCTGTATTGTCGGACCTCGCCTTGGTGCCGTGGAGAGTACCTGGATCAGGACGACAAATTGCTTATCATGGTCTTAGGCGCTGTTGGAGATTGCCGCCTACATGATTCGCACTGTGGGACCTACTGTAGGACCTACTGTAAAGTGAGTGTTGCTCGGAAGGCCAGGTTTGAGGTCTTTGGCGTAAGTTTCTGGGTCTTGACGCTGTTCAATGTGTAGCTTGTGGGTAAAAACACACGCCATCACAAAGTATATGATGGCCATGCAAATGTCCATAATAACCACCATTCCCAAGTACGCCCACTGGCTGCCATAAAATACCTGGAATGGCATCTTATAGGCGGAGTCCCATGAACTAGCGAACGTCATTGTGTCCAGAATAGAATCATTATAGAGGTTGACTGCACTAAGGACCTGGAAGATGATGCGTACCCAGAGAAACGGCGCAGTGACAATGACTGCCTGCATGTATGTTTTGTATGGGCCGAGGTAGTTGTCGCCTTTTAGTCTAAAAAGACGACGGCTAGTCGTCGATACGAGAAGCAGCGAGACTGCCAAATACAGCGCCGAGGAAGTTATGGCCAGATCTACGCCTGTATGGTAGTTTCTCTTTTGGAGGTACTCGACGTATCCGGCGATACATGTGGCAGTGGCGGCAACAATCAGCACAAGCATGAGCCAAATATCCCACTGCGAGTGAGAGCTTTCAAGCGGTTTTGTTTTGGGTCGGCCAGCGCTGTACAGGATCCTCATACCGATCATCAGCGGTCCAACAGAAACAAACGTGAGTATCACGGCAGCAATAATCCCCTTTCCACCGCCGACATCAATCTTGAAAGACATGACAGTAAACAGTACGTCTGCAGTCACAACACTGGCCACAAAAAGAGCCATGGAGTGCCAAGCATGGTACACGGACCGGTTGGCGAGCCTTATAAGAAGCCCCACAATAAGAAACCACGCAACCAACCCAAAAAAGGCCAGCTCCACAATCGAGATGATACCACTGTGCTCCCAGTCAATCATTAGTACGGATCCCTTTACTGCCTTGAAGCTCTTTATAAAGTGTCTGTGCAACAAAGCCAATCTGCATGCCAAGACATAAGCCATACTCGGAGTGTGCGGCAAGCCCAAGCTTGGCGGCAGTGCTTGTCAGCAGCCTGGATCTTGACATGATCATGAGGGCGCAGTTGGACAGTCGTTGGTCGAGCGAACAAAGTCAGTATTCAGTCAATATTGACATGTTGCTGTATCCAGGAGCGCCGACTGCCGCATGACGTCTGATCACATGACGGGATGGCCACGGGCAACGACTGCTTCAATGGGCATAGGTAGGGACGAATCAAGATCAAGCAAGGTCTGATGGGGTCATCCTATAGTTGAGACTCGTGTGACTGATGATTGCTCAGGCTTGATGAGATAGCACATGACTGGCCAACATGCCTTGCCTGGCGTAGGCCTAACCCTCTCCGCACCCGTGACGAAGGAGTGACAGCAGGGTCAGGACTGTTATCTCATGGGAAAGGAAGTCAAGCGTGTTACAAGACCCAAAATAAGCGGTGGCAAATACGAATGCCAAAGTGTTTAGTATTTGTAAACGTGTACATCTAGAGTGAACCAGAGATATCCATATTTGTTACTATTTGGAGGAGGATCTTGTCGATCGGATTCCGCAAGGCACGCATCCTGCATACACTTGCAGACACATGAGGATATACAAGACCCCACCACCAGTGCGCCGCGCCCCTACCCAGGTGTTATCGCAGCGATAATGGATGATGTACCAACCAAAGGGATGGGCGAGAACCTGGCCAGCCAGCTGAATTGAGAGCGGAAAGCGGGTTTTTTCGCTAATATCTTGAATCGGTTTTATCCGTTTATTAAGCGCAGTTCGATAGGTATAAATAGCATACTATCTCAGTGGCAAACGTTAGTGATCGGGCGTTGGACTTACCCGTCTAGCGTGCCGTACCCTGCCTTCCTTACCTGGCGTGGGAGGGACCCGTGTGGGTGGGTGAGTATATAATATCTAGCGCCGTAAGTCCTCCTCTCCAGTCCACCATTGATCCATCGAACTTCACCTGAGGGGACATTGGATTGACTGGTAGCAAATCAACAACAACAACAACAACAACAACAACACCACACTTTCTCCGCCGATCCCGGTTACCTCAGTTTCCTCACCGAATTGACTAGAGATTATGCGCTTCCAACTTGGTCTGGCACTGCTCACCGTGCCACTGAGCTCTGCTCTGGTGATTCCCCACAATGTCGATGCAATTGCAGAATTCCACCCCATGAAGGACCCCCGCCCTAATGAGAAAGAAGTAAACTCGTACAAGCCCGCCGCCGGCAACAACAAGGACGAGATTGCTCCGTTTGTGACGTCCGAGACGGCGTCCCAGAACACCGTCGACGACTCGTACATTATTGTATTCAAGGAGGACGTTGATGAAAAGGCCATTCTGACACACCACCTATTTGTGGAGCGGGTCCACGGAGAGCAGATGAGCTCGCTGAGAAAGCGAGACCTCCAGAACCCTCTTCTCTCTGCCATTGATTCCGGTATCCGTCACATGTTTTCTGTTGGCGACTCGTTCAAGGGTTACTCTGGCAAGTTCCATCGTGATACCATTGAGGAGATCCGGCGCCACCCGGCCGTTGCTTTTGTGGAGCACGACTCCCGTGTGTGGGCCATTGAGGCGGACGTTGAGAAGTCTGCTCCGTGGGGACTTGCTCGTGTGTCTCACAGAGAGCCTCTCTCTCTGGGATCGTTCAACCAGTATCTGTACGATAACGAGGGTGGCGAGGGCGTGACTGCGTACGTTGTCGACACTGGTACTAACATTGACCACGTTGACTTTGAGGGTCGTGCCAAGTGGGGCAAGACCATTCCGTCTGGAGACATTGACATTGATGGAAACGGACACGGAACGCATTGCTCGGGAACTATTGCTGGAGCCAAGTACGGAGTCGCCAAGAAGGCCGAGGTTGTTGCCGTCAAGGTGCTCGGCACCAATGGATCCGGAAGCATGTCTGATGTGATCAAGGGCGTGGAGTACGTTGTTGCTTCCCATCTCAAGAAGCAGAAGAAGAAGGGATTCAAGGGCTCGACTGCCAACATGTCACTTGGAGGAGGCAAGTCTCCGTCGCTGGATATTGCCGTGAACGCTGCAGTCAGGGCCGGCGTGCACTTTGCTGTTGCTGCTGGAAATGACAATGCCGATGCATGCAATTACTCTCCTGCTGCGGCCGACCTGGCGGTGACGGTTGGTGCCACTGATCTCCGAGACGATAGAGCATACTTTTCCAACTACGGCAAGTGTGTCGACATCTTTGGACCCGGAGTGAATATTCTCTCGACGTACACTGGATCCAAGTACGCGGTTGCCACGCTTTCTGGTACGTCGATGGCGTCACCTCACATTTGTGGACTGCTGACGTACTTCTTGTCGCTGCAGCCCTCTACCGACTCTGAGTTTGCCATTGCTGGAGCCGTCACTCCTGCGCAGATGAAGAAGAACCTGATTGCTTTCGGCACCAAGGACGTCATTTCCGATCTGGATGACGAGTCTCCCAATGTGCTTGCCTACAATGGAGGTGGTAAGAACCTTTCGTCCTTCTGGCAGCAGGGAACCGTCAACGAGGACACTGTCAACATTCTTCCCATTAGTGGAGAGAAGATTGAGGAGTCGCTGCACAAGATTGTGGACGAGGTAGACTTTGTCTTTGGATCACTCAGATCTCGCTTTGGCCTTGACTTTTAAATGACGAGCGAGCTATTCTATTATTGCTATTATTATTATTATTTCATCATAGGTTCATGTCGGTTGTTGTTGTTAGTTGGCGGGCTTCGGCCGCGTCTTTTGCCTCTTCGTAATCCCTCTTATCGCGCTCGTGGACGGAAATGTCCTCGGCAGTTTCAGACTCGTTCAACATCTCCACTTGATCTGCGTTCCACATGGCCTCAGCTTTTCGGGAGTTGGCATTATCTTTTGCCAATTCCTCGTAGCTGCGAACAATCGAGTTCATTGTAGTGTAGGTGGCTAACAAGTCACGAGCCAAGCCTCAATGTAGAATAGTGGCCAGCCACGCACCTTATACATATATAAGTCCAGCCCACAGATCGTGTCGATCGGTGCATGACAATCTAAGCTTGTAGTCAGCATTCGATGATCGATGATCAACACCAGCGACTTACTGTCGGTCTTTTTTACTAATCCCCTCCTTAACAATCCATAGTCAATAGACGGCGACCAAGTTGGCAATCACTGGACCCTGTTGACTCAGCAGGAAACAAACCTAATACACTGTTGGGTGAGGTCTAGTGACTGAAACAAAACAAGCAACAAGGTGACTAGGGAGACGATCACAGAGTAACCGACATGGCTAAAAAGAAAGCATCTTCTGCATCTCTGCAGAACTATGAGCCAGCCGATCCAGTCGACCAGCTTATAAGTAGCGTGTTTGTGCCCACAAAAGACAAGAAACTTTCGTTTGGCAACAAAGCCTTCAAAACAGTAGGCAAGGCCATCATTGGTGGGCAATCGGGTGCAGATAGCAGCAAGAACATTGAAATTGTGCCCAGACCGTCAACGTATCTAGACGACACTGGGATTAGGAGAAGTGATTCGGAGTTTGCCGTCACACACGACAGTCTATTTGACCCCGTCATGCCAAACCGCGCCACGACTCCTCATCAAAGAAGTAACAATCGACCAAAACAACGCAGCAACAAGGCAAGAACAGTAACAACAACAGCAACAAAGGACAGGGCCTATGGTTACGACGGAGACGAGTACATCTATAGCCCCTATACGTCTCCAATGGGACAATTCGGTCAGTTTGCTCAAACAGGATATAACCCACAGACATACTACTCTCCAATGGCGCCAATGCACATGCAGACGGCTATGGGTCAGGCAGCAAACACGCAGCAAATGTCATCTTGGGGGTCGTACATCAATCCATTTGGGGACCAGGAAACTGAACATCTACTGAGAAAACAGCAAGAGGAGTATGCGAGAATGAAGCAGCAGCTGAAAATGCTCCAGGAACAGCAGGAGCTTCTCAACCGTCAGGCTGCCCAACTTCAAGGCAGCTCGATCATCGCAGCAAGCCAAGGCGCAGCAGCACAAAACGTACCGGGAATCCTTGGACGCGCGAGTCCGTACACCCAAATGACCCAAAACAACTCTGACGCAACACTAGTAGACCACACTGCGAACCTCGACAAGTACATTGTTGACGCTAACTCGGTGCCGCCTGTTCAAGAAATACCCAGTCCTCTGCCGGAGAATATCTCCAAATACTCGGCCAAGGCTCTGATGCACAAATTAAAGAAGCGGCGGTCCGCAGCATCGTCCATGGGTGCCAAAGCCAAAGCCCCGCCACGAGTGTCTACCCCTATGGTGACAGCTCCACTAACAAGCAGAGTGGGTCGAGCCAGCGCAATGATGTCGCCTCCTTCATCGACATCCTCGTCGCCGCGTATAGTTGAGCTCAGCGACACTGAGGACACCATTTCGGGGCCCACCGGCCAAAGTGGAGGTGGAGGTGGAGGTGGAGGTGGAGATGGAGTTGGAGTTGGAGTCGGACTAGCCGCAGCAGTAGCCACCGGTCCGCTGGCACTCGTTCGAGCAATCTCATCATACGGTCCATCATATGCTAATGGATGGAAGAATTGGGCCAGTTCTTGGCTTTCAACGTCCCCAGAAAACGACACGACCAATGAGAGACAACTTACTAGACCACCGGGAACTATATGGTACCAGGAAGACGAACCCCCTATGGCCGCCACCTCATCTCCTGTTCGCAAGGTCAACGACTCTTCGTCAGATGACGAGTATGCTGTTCAAAACATGATTGATGCAGGATATGACCATGATGCCGACCTCGACATTATCCGAGAAGACAGCCCCACCCCAGGACAAAAGCGGCAGCTCAAATTCAAGACACCTCTCAAGTTTAAGAGAAAAGACAGCGGTTCATCCAAGTCGGGTTCGTCCAAATCGGGTTCGTCCAAATCGGGGACATCTTCGTCACTAATCTATAGCAACATGCGACTAACACCACTGTTTGCCAAACGCAACAAATCAAAGCCCCAGCCTAAAGCCATAACTCCCAAACCTTCTTCCGAAAAACTAGGGGGTGCTGATCCGGCGTCAGAGCCCAAGGTTGTAGCTCCAGCGGCTGCCGGGAATTCGGTCCTCACGAGCCGAGTAGCGTCTGCTATGCGGAGTATGCCATATATAGGGCTTCTCTTGCGTCCTATTGACGCCATGAAGGGCCAAAACAACAAGCTTCAGATCTTTGTTGTGCTGGTGGAGCTGGGGATTGTCATCTGGCTACTTTATTTATTGAGCGTGGTGGTCAATTCCGTCACCATGGTTCTACGGGCTCTTTTCGTGCCATTTTTCATCTTTGGCAAGCTTGTAGGCTCTTACTAACACACATTTTCTTCAGATAATAATCACATCGTTTACAGTCGTCGGGAGTTAAAATGTGGGGAGGCTGCGCCTCACGTATCACTCACAATCTTTGAAACTGTGATGCCATGGCCATTACCTTTGTACCTGGCGAGCCCAATTGCCAGAGCAATGCTTCACAGTGTGTACTAGTAAAGAACCGGCGCATATTATGCTACTGCTCGGGCAACAACCTGATTGTCCTCGATCTCTCCAACAACTACATCCAAACCTTTTACCTGCCTAGCGACGGCACTTGTGTCTCTGTGGAGCGCACGTCGGGAAGAATTGCGGTAGGATTCGGCAACAATGTGTGGATTCTAACACTAGACGAGTTTGGAAATGACCTGAACCGAGCCCATTGGACGGAAACTGCCTGCTTGAGACTCGAATCCCCATGTAAGGCATTATCGTGGGCCACGCCAACAGAACTCATGTGTGGGTCGCAATCGCTCAGTTTCTGGAATATTGATGACGACTTCAAGTCGTGGGAGAAGACTCTAGCGAATGAAGTTTGCTACCTAAGTTTCAGCCCAAACGCAGAACTGGTAGCAAGCGTCGGAGAGTATGACCATCTCGTGAAGTTGTGGCATCGATCATCGTTTGACACCAACAACCTCGACTTTGACTTTAGTTACTTGAAACACCCCGGACGGATCATCAAGCTTCGATGGCAGCAGCCTGCGTACACCGACGAGTCCATTGCAGATGTTCTATACACATGCTGCGTGGATGGAATTGTTCGTATATGGACCCATGGCGACGGCCCGGACCCCACGCACTTTATTCAAAGAGCAAGCGTCAATGTCGGACGCATGAGCATTCCGTTTTTCTTGGACCGCGCAGATATGGCCATCGCCGTCGGGGCCAGTGTCGCTGCGGCCAAGAACCAAGGTACTCGGCAAGGCTCGAAAGACATCCAGCGGCTTGTGGATCTGGGAACCACTGCGCCAGATCTCATTCTTGCGTTGGATCCCGTCGATCTCACTGTGAGTGTGTATGCGGTGGATCTAGCGTCCGGGTCCGTCGAGGATATTGTTCTTGCGAGCCCCGTGACAGTTAGTCGAGGCAACGTTCTCTCTTCGAGTAGGACTCATTCCGCCAACGAACTCGACCCAGATGTACACATATACGCATACCCACCGCTGGGCGATTCTAGCAATGGCAAGATCAACCTGCTCGTCCATGGCAGCGAGCGTGGCGCTATAGCTCAGTTCAGCATTGATTTTGCGCAGCTGCTTTCGTCGAGCAGCTCAAAGCGTGTAATGAGTCTTGAGCGCTACTTTGCTGGGCATTCAAAGTCGGTACGGAAAATCACTCGGTCGGCAGATGGCAATCGACTGTTTACGCAAAGCAGGTTTGCTGACAATTGTCTATGGCAGCCATGGCGGCTTCCTTTTGGTGTAATACTGAAAAAGGTGTCTTCGATAGACTCGGGAGAACCAGTTTCGGTGGCGGTTATCTGCTCTGACGGAGACTTTGTGGTCACTCTGCTGGAAACCGGATATCTGAGACTGTGGGACTGCCGACAACCGTGTGCATCAATGGTTGCAGAATTTGATACAAACACGCAACAAGATCCTCTCTGCATGTATTTTCTTCCTGAAGGCGACCACCATCATGGCCATTTGCTGGTTGTATATTCGGCCACTGACATCCGCGCATACTCTATATCTATATCAAGCAAAACTATCCAGAGCCTTGGAAACTTCCCACTCCCGTGCGATACAACGGACGAGGACGACGACGACGACGACGAAATACACCTGGCGCGGCCTGTAGATCCCATGGGATGGGACCAAAAGTTGGGGTCTAGTCTCGACATGTTCCAGCGGTCGGTGATGATCACAGTCAGTAAAGCGGGCACGCTTATCAATTGGACCGCCAAAGTGACTAAAGAGCACCAAGTGAACTGGCTGGAAGTCAGCCGAGTTGAATCGGGAGAAACGGAGATCACGAGGGCGCAGGTATCGTCGACCAAAAAGATTGTAATTGCCTGCAATGGGGGCCGAAAACTGGCAATTTGGGATATGCAGAACTCGATTCTGGAATACGAGGAGTCGTTTGGCGATGAAAATCGTATTGCCGACCTCGACTGGACATCGAGCCCCGGAAACCAGTGTGTTCTTGGTGTTGGTTTCACCAAAGAGGCAGCACAGTACTGCCAATTGAGGTATGACTATACCAACGATCGCCCGTCGTGGGCGCAACTGCGCAAGGTTAACGTGACGCCATACACTGACCATGACATTGGAGACTCGATCTGGCTGAAAAATGGCACGTTTGTCATTGGAGTCGGTAACCAGTTGATTCTGCAAGACGAGTTTGTTGACGTCAACAATGCCACAACCCGGGAGCTGCTGGAGTCTCGCTCTACTGCACAAGCGGTTGAAAACCGCACAATCTTTGACGTGTGCGCGGTGATGAATGGACCGCTGCCGCTATACCATCCTCAGCTTCTCATCCAGCTGCTGTTTGCCAACAAGTTCTTGGTGGTGAGGGCGATCATCGCCAAGCTGGTGGAAAAACTCAGGTACGCTACTATCCTAGAGCCGTTGAACGTTGCAGACATCCCGCTAGACCTTGATGTGAATATGGCAGACCTGCTCGCTGAAAACCAGTCGACGCTCCTCCGTCCATACGGGCTCAGAGGTGAAGAACTCGGCGAATGGGCAGAAAAGTACAAGGAGCTCTCAGGAAAGTTGCAGACCGTTTCACTTCCGTACTTGACACGACATCAGCAAATCACGCTGGCTACAGTCATTGAAGCCATTAGCCAACTGCAGGCGCAGGCCGGGTTGCTGGATGCCAACGGGCTCAAGTTCATTCTTGGCCACAAACTGTTTAAGATGCATCGCGGAACGCAACTGTCAATGACGTTTCGAGACTTTTCATGGGCCCAGCACTCTGAGAACCGAGCGGATTTGTTGGGAAAAGTGCTGCCAGACAATGCTCTTTGGCCAGCGGCCAAAGAGGTGGGTCTGGCGTACTGGACTAGCGAGGAGCAACTCAAGCAACAGCTCGAGACAATTGGACGGAGCTATTTTTCTCAGACACGAGACCCCGTGCAATGTGCGCTGTATTTCCTAGCTCTTGGCAAGAAGCAGGTGCTAGTAGGGCTGTGGAAGGTGAGTGCCGGCCACAAGGAGCAACAAAAGACGTTGAAGCTGCTGTCCAATGACTTTGATACACCGCGCTACAAGTCTGTGGCTATGAAGAATGCCTATGCGCTTCTGAGTAAGCACCGGTACGAGTATGCTGCTGCGTTTTTCTTACTGGCAGACCGGCCCAATGATGCCATCGATGTCATCATCCGGTACCTGGACGATCTGGCGCTTGCTGTGGCGGTAGCTCGAGTGCGCAGTGGAGACACTGGACAAGACCTCCGACGGTTGTGCGATAAGTACATATTTCCATTTGCTGGCAGCAAGTTTGACCGGTGGACGCTGAGTTGGGCGCATTGGATACAGGGAGACCGAGCCGCAACGATCTCTGCACTTGCTGGGGCAATAGACAAGGAGGAGTCGAGTTTGTTTCTCCGCCAAGACTGTGCCCAGAGCGTACTGTACGGTTTCCTACGAGAGAAGCTACGAATGCAGTCAGAACATGAGTACAAGTTCCTACTCCGGACAGCATCTCTATATGGCCGAATGGGTTGTGACTGGCTTGCGGTGGACATGCTGACTAGATGGAAATTTCGGGATTATGAGTATGCAGAGAAGGTGCAACAACGGAAGGAAAGCGCCACACCAGATGAAGAGGTGGAAACCCCAACAGAGACAAGTGTTGAGTACGAGGAGCAGCCAGCCATGTCGGAGAAGCTCCAGAAACAGCTCCAGCCGCCGTCGGAGCAGGCGTGGCAGGAGCCGGACATGTCTGCGTTCAGCTTTGGGTTTTAGAATGTACATATTTATTATTATTGTTAGTAGTAGTGAAGCGGTTCAATTGTCCAAATCTGGCATGCTGACCTTGCTAAAGTCGAGTTCCGGGTGCTGAGCCTTGAACCGCTCGAGAATTTCAGTTTTGGATTTTTCGCTTGGAGCGGCCGAGGATTCAGCTGCAAGCTTCTGGCGCTGCTCGTGCATCATTTTCTCCACGGTTGCACGAGTCTCGTCATCGAGGTCGCTCAATTTGGACTTTTCGGGCTCTAGCGAACGCACATCAATTTCAGCATCACCTTTGAGGACACAAGGCCACCATTCAGTCTGGTTTTTTTTCTCCAAGTGGACAGAAAGTTCGTGCTGGTCTATTATGGACCAGGTACATTCCGACGTGATGATCTCCTTGTGTAGATCGCCCTTGACGAGGTACTCACCATGGGGTGCGTACTTGTATCTGACAGACAAGGATGTGGGAGTGTACTGAACGTCGAGCATCTTTGCTCTAGTCCCTGGTTTGATGGGACATGTGAGGGTGACACTGGCGAGCGTTTGATCAAAGGATCTTTCTTGATTCTTGTCGGTTGGCTCTTGGACCTCTGTCAACTCGACCATTTGCCGCTAACAAATAGGGTTGGCTAGGAAATAGCAGAGGCACGGCAAAGTTAGTTTTTGTTTGATTCAATTAGAGGTTGATAGTAGAGGAGATAGGTCTATAGGTAGGTCTATAGGTAGGTGGAGTAAATAAGAGTAAAAAAAGCCCGGCGCTAATCAAAATGCCCGGACATTATGAAAGTGTTGTACTCTCTATTGCTGGCTGCCTAGCTTCTGACTCTTTGGGTGGCCAGAGTCAGGGTCCTAGGGACCACAGGGTTTGTCTCAAATCATAGAGGCATATATTGCTGAGGGAAGGATATCTTGGAGTAGAGACGAGACTGGTACTTGACTACCACTAAGATCCCTACTTGTAGAGTTAAAATACTGAAATGTAGACTAAAAGCTGTGATTGTGTCACAAAAAGACGGAGCTACCGCCGCTAAAAGAGAGTATCAATCGTGGGTTGGGGTGTGCTGTGCTGCGGCAGGTTTAGGTGTTGGTGCCAAAGAGGTTAAGGTAGGAGCACATCAACCACCACCGCGTATATATCCATATCGGCCTCTTTATAGTGTCGGTGGAATAGAGGCCATTGCCACGCCCAATACAAGCAAAGAGAAGTCTGGAGTGTTTCTCCTCTTCTAGTTGGACGCAAACAGACGTCTGGGCAAAAAGCTGTCACCGGAATTAGCCTCGATAACCCCGACCACGGCACCAACGAATCAGACCAGTCAATCAAAGGAGCCAGGTAACCAGTCAATTGGAGTACCAGACGCTGTCAGTCATATCAACGGAGGATACTCAGTCAAAGAATCAGAGGATAGCCAACAACTCGAGTCTCTTGAATCCTCGGATCACCCAAATCGTAAGGCAGACACAACGGTAGACAACTATTCTTCAATGAGTGACCATCAAGGCAACGTCAATGGTGGTAACGGCAACGACGGAATGGGTTCCAATGCTCCACTGGGCTCATCGTCCACACGGCAGTATATTGCCGGGTATCAAACGTCTACGAGAACACAAGCTCACCAGCAATCAGCGCCGCTTAATAGAAACTCCACTGGAAGCATACCGGGAACGCTATACACTGGCCAGTACTTAGGGCCATATTCGTCCATTCCTGAGGAGAGTGCGTATCCTTCATCGTCATCAGCTATGCAACAGCAGCAGCAGCAGCAGCAACAACAGCAGCATCAACAGCAGCATCAACAGCAACAAGCACAACAGAATATGCATCTTGGACAGCTCGGATCGCCTGCCCCTGCATCTCCTTCGTCTCGCGTTCCACAGCAGCTTCAGCAACCACCACCACCACCACAGCAGCAACAAGCACAAGAGCAACAAACCTACTACAGCCAAGAGTTGCCACCCCAGTCTTCACCATCAGCAGTTAATGCTGGTCTAACTGCAAACCGTCCTTACTATGGGATGCCACTTCCTCAGGTTGGAGCAGGAGCAGGACGACCACCTCAGCAAATGATATCTTCGATTTCAACAAACTTGCCAGCTCATGGACGCAGCCACAGCTACAACCCCACGCAGCACCATCGTCATACGTCGTCACACTCTTCAGTCCATTTGTCTCCCAGTCCCAGTAACTACGATAATCAGATGTCGTCTCCAAACTCGTACACGATGCAGTACTCTCCACTGGGGTCTCCCCAAAGAATGAGTATGCCAAGTGGAGGCACTAGCAATGGAAAGAACAACAACCCATGGGCAACATCCACAGCAGCCGATCAGTATGGACACCACCAGTCTTCAAGCAGATCGCCCTCACGCAATTTAGGCGCCGCGTCGCAGGTGCCTCAAAGGTCCTCGCCTCTTCACAACAATACAACGATGATGATGGTGGATGATCCCATGCACCACCAGCACCAGCACCCACAGATGCGAAGGAAGTCTATTGGCTCTGCTCCTGTGTTCCGCCGAGTAAGAAGCAAAAGTGAGCTGACACCTGTGGCCCACGCTCAGCCAAGGTACAGACGTGCGCTGCCTGAGGGCGGGTTTATGAGTCCCGTCAATGCTCTGACAATGCACCTATCCAGCACGTACCATTTTTGCAATCCTGCATTCAATTACCAGTCGTCGAAGAACCCACGCCGCGTGCTCACAAAGCCCAGCGAGGGAAGACTAAATCGGGGGTATGATAACGCCGAAAGCGACTACATTTTGTACGTCAACGATATGCTAGGAGTGGAGGACCAGAGACGGTACCTCGTGCTGGACATTCTGGGCCAGGGCACTTTTGGTCAGGTAGTCAAGTGCCAGAACATGACAACCAAGGAGATTGTGGCCGTCAAGGTGATCAAGAACAAGCCTGCGTACTTCAACCAGAGTATGATGGAGGTGTCTATTTTGGAGCACCTCAACAATAAAATCGATAAAAATGACCAGCACCACCTGCTGCGGCTCAAGGACAAGTTTGCCCACAAGGAGCACCTGTGTCTTGTGTTTGAGATTCTGTCCAGCAATCTATACGAGCTCATTAAGCAGAATCAGTTCCGTGGGCTAAGCACCAATCTGGTGCGGGTGTTTGCTCAGCAGCTACTAGACTCGCTGACGGTGCTCAAGGAGAGTCGGATCATTCATTGTGATCTCAAGCCTGAGAACATTCTACTAAAGAGCCTCGATAGCCCGATCATTAAGGTCATTGACTTTGGATCTGCATGCCATGAGCGGCACACGGTGTACACCTACATCCAGTCGCGCTTCTATCGGTCTCCCGAGGTCATACTGGGTCTTCCCTACACAACTTCGATTGATATGTGGTCTCTTGGGTGCATTGTGGCAGAGCTGTTTCTGGGACTGCCCATATTCCCTGGCACATCAGAGTACAACCAACTGAGCCGGATTATTGACATGCTAGGCAATCCTCCCAACTGGATGATTGAGATGGGTAAAAACGCCGGGCAGTTTATGGAAAAGTACGTTGACGAGCGCGGCACCAAGCAGTACCGTCTCAAGAGTCGGGAGTCGTACTCGCGTGAGTTCAAGACAGACGAACAACCCAGCAAGCAGTACTTTCCGTCCAACGTCCTCAAAGACGTTATCATGGGATACCCGCTTCCCCGCAAGAACATGTCGAAAGAGGAGATCGAGGTGGAGATGCAGAGTCGAATGTCTTTTACCGACTTTGTTCACGGTCTGCTCAACCTCAACCCATTTGAGAGATGGACTCCACAGCAAGCCTCTGCACATCCTTTTGTGACGGGCTCCAAGTATATGGGTCCGTTCATCCCATCTCTTGATCCCAACCATGCAAGACGGGTGGCCGAGAGTGGGCAGACTGTGAATCCTGCTCACCGTGGCGCTGTTACTACAACGCATCAGCAACAGCAACAGCAACAGCAACAGCAACAGCAACAGCAACACGTAACCCACATGGGCCATCATGGCCAGCCCCATCCTCAACAGCAGCGGAAGATGTCCCAGGCTGTGGAGTATACTCTACCAAAATCCGCGTATCTTCCCAGCAAACCTGCAATGCCTCGATCAGACTCATACTACAATAACAACATTGCGAGAGCAGGTGGCGGTGGCGGTGGCGGTGGTGGCGGCGGCGGTGGCGGTAGTGGCGGTAGTGGCGGCGGTGGAAGCAATGCAAGTGGTTCCAGTGGGCCCACAAGCTCTTACGCGTACGGAGCTACAGGTGTTCCTCCACTCAGTTACACACAAAACAATGGAGGCCATCCGCAGACAAGAAGAGGGCGTGCTACCACTATTGGACAGTTGGATGCGATCCCAGGACCCATCCAGCGGGCCGCGGCACTGATGAATCCTTCCCAGCCCATCCGGGCCCAGCCTAGCCCGGCGTATATCCCTCCTCCCGAGATATATGCCTATGGAAAGCAGCCAGTGCAGCATAATAATAGTGGTGAGATTGTGCGGAACCTGGAAAATGGACTGTCTTATACATAATTGATCTATTTGAGCTCACCACCAGTTTGCCGTTTTAATAGTGGTCTTCTAACCAGTTAGGCGGCAACCAACTCTATCTGACCCCCACCACATGACTTCGAGGGGCGAGACTAGCAGAAACGGTAGGTCAATTACAAGTCTTGTACGAATTCTGACAGTTTGACAGTTACTAACTAGTACTTTACTGTGCTGTAGCGCATGGTCCGGATGTGATCTGTGAGTATGGGCCAGTTGCTGGGCCTGCAAGGCCGTTAGCTCAGGTTATACTCTCTCAGATCCCGACCGAGGAGGAAAGTAAGATGAGCTACACACACGAAGACCTGTCTGCACACTATATCACCCATAAAGCGATGTCCTCGCATGGCAGTGGCGACAGCAGCTTTGGCACAGACGGAAACGGGCACTACACGAACCCAATGGGAGTGACGTTTATTGTTGTATCTCGAGGATCCGTCAACCGCCGGGCTATATTCATCATGCTTATGCAACTGGAACGACTATACGACAAAAGCCAGGGCAAAATCAACATTGTAGATCTCAAGAACCTGTGCGAGAAAGCAGAGTCAGGACAGAACGACACGGTCGGGCTGGCTAAGAACGAGATTGATGAGGTGAAGAATATCATGATGGAGAACGTCGAACGTGTACTAGAACGAGGAGAGCGTATCAATCTTCTGGTTGCCAAAACCGATAAAATGAACAATAGCGCTGTTGCCTTTCGAAAGCGGTCGGTGGCGGTACAGCGTCAGATGCGTTGGCAAAACATCAAGCTGACGGCGATATTTGTCGTGACGGGTGTCGGCCTTCTATATCTCGTGATGGGATTTGAATGCGGGCTGCCGTGGTTCCAGCAATGCATTTGATATTTCGCTACTAACAATACCAGTATTTATTATTTGATCTTTTCAAAAAAAAAAAGAAAAAAAAAAAAAAGAAACCGCCGGTCTGACTTGTCAGGTTTGATCTTGGCTTGTATATTTAGGGTGAACCTTTCTAGGAACGAAACTTTCCATGCTACATCATCATGCCACCACCAACAAGTGATTACGACGACGACCAACCCGACGAATGGGACAAGCGCATCATCAAAACGGGTTGTGCTGACGAAAACCTCGCATTGACTCTGTGCCATGCAGAATCAAAGGACTGGAGAGCCTGTATCAAGGAGATGGAGGCCTTCAAAAAATGCTGGGCTGCTCACAACAACGTAGAGCGGGTGCACACACAAGACTCGCCAGACGACAAAACCAAAAAGCGATAGATACTCAGGGCTTCGAGCTGGACATTTTCTTACGTTTCTGCCGTTTCTTGCGCTTAGCATCGGTGCGCAATTGATCCGCCAACTGAGCCTCTGCACGCTTGCGTTCAAACTCCTTTTGCTTCAATTCTCGGAGAACTTCCTCTTCCTCAGCGGTTTCAGCCTCCTTTTCACGTCTTTTGCGCATCTTGTACAAGTGGAATTCGCCAGAGCCCGAAGTGGTAGGTGCCGTGGACGTAGTCGCCGTCCCGGATTGGCGCTGCGTTGATGATATGTCCCCAGACACATGGTCGGTTGGCTTCTCAGCAGCAGCTTTCGACTGGTTTCTGAGATCTCTCACCAGTTTTCTCTGAATGTCGATTGGTGTTCTCATGTGGACATAGTGGTGGTTCAGTGATGGCGCAAGGGAAACTTTAGCATGGAGCTCGTTTATCCTTGAACCGTGGATCCGCCAACACAAGCTTTGGAAATATATCTGGACTCAACAAGTCGGAACTCAGCATAAGCCCTCCACCATACCGTAATATTACTCTATGAATTAGACGGCCGTCAAGAAAAGTGGCAAAGATAGGAAGACAAGGCGATTCTGTCAACAATGACACCTGTTCAACACAGTAGAAACATGAATCAAAACTCATTTATAATTAGTTTAACAGGCTATTGTACCAAATCAAATGCGGTGCTCATAGAGCAGAATTAAAGAAAGAAAAGCGCAAGGGCACCAACCAAAACTGCGGAGCTTGCAGAGATAAGGTTGGCGCCGTTGGACTGCTCAACGGAGGAGCCAGAGCTAGATCCAGAGCTAGATCCACTGGAGCCATTCGAGCCAGAGCCAGAGCCAGAGCCAGAGCCAGAGCCAGAGCCAGAGCCAGAGCCAGAGCCAGAGCCAGAGCCAGATCCGCTAGAACCAGAGCCAGGGTTGGAGCCAGATCCGCTAGAACCAGAGCCAGGGTTAGAGCCAGAACCATTTGAACCAGAGCCAGGGTTAGAGCCACTAGCTGCTGAAGAAACGGCAGCCGTGTGAGTAACAGGAGAAGTGGCTTCAGTGCAAGGAATGGTAACAGTGATAGTGGAGCTCGAGTGTTTACCGGCACAGACCTGATTTGTGTGGGTCTTGGTGCAAGTACACGACAGAGTGATGGTCGAAGTCTCATCAACAGTCACAGTAATCACAGTGGAACTAGGAGCCTTAGAGCTGGTAATGGGAGGACTAGACGTGACAATCGAGTTGGTCTTGGGGCCGGAACCGGATGTGGTCTTACCAACAGATGAAGGAACGCTAGCGCTAGCGGAGGCACCGCCAGATGCAGAGGCAGATCCCGAGTGAACACTGCTAGAGGCGCCTGTCGCAGTCGCAGATCCAGAAACAGGTGCAGAGGAAGAAGCAGATCCAGAAACAGGTGCAGTGGCAGAAGCAGACGAAGAGGCAGATCCAGACGAAGAGGCAGATCCAGAAGCAGAGTGAGCACCGCTAGAGACCCCGCTAGAAATAGAGGCAACAGCGGAAGTGGAACCAGATCCAGAAACAGAAGCAGAGGAAGATCCTGAAGCAGACCTAGAGGTAGATCCAGAAGCTGACTGAGCGCCGCTAGAGACCCCGCTAGTAATAGAGGCAACACCGGAAGTGGAAGCAGATCCAGAAGCAGAAGTAGACGCAGAAGCAGAGGAAGATCCAGAGGCAGACCTAGAGGTAGATCCAGAAGCAGAGTGAGCACCGCTAGAGACCCCACTAGAAATAGAGGCAACAGCGGAAGTGGAACCAGATCCAGAAACAGAAGCAGAGGAAGATCCAGAAGCAGACCTAGAGGTAGATCCAGAAGCAGAGTGAGCGCCGCTAGAGACCCCGCTAGTAATAGAGGCAACACCGGAGGTGGAAGCAGTGCCCGATGCGGATGTAACACCAGCCGAGGTGGTCGTTGCAGACAAAGAAGCAATACCGGTAGAAGAAACACCTGTGCAGACCTGGGTAGGCGACGGGTCAGCTGCGTGAGTGCTCATGCTAAGCAAACTGAATGCTGAAGTGAACGCCGCTCCAATTTCGTCAATGTAGACAGCCACGTGCTCAACGTCAGCGCAGTTTCGGGACTTATCATAGGTGACCTGCTCCAGTCCAACAGTGTAATTCCAAATTACACCGAGTTCTGTTTGGAAGACGCCAAGAATCTCGGAGTTGACGCTCTCAAGCTTTGCAAGGTTCTTTCCCACTGCACCGATCAGACCTTCAACGTACGGGACAAGCTGCTTAAGAGAAACAAGCAGCAAATCGACGTCACAGTTGGAGGGGTTGGTAATGTTATTGGCATAACCGGTGGCATTCATCAGCGTAGCCTGCACATCAACAACAGCCTGAAGAATTGGAAGAGCTCCAAGTAGACCACCCGAAGTGTTGTAACTGTTCATAAGATTGATGCCATTCAACGACGAGTTCTCAATCTGTACAAGCTGCTCGCAAACAATCAGCATGTTGGGCTGGATTTGAGATGCAGCACATCCAGTCGCAGTAGGCAGAACAGGAGTCGGAAGCGTAACAGTCGCAGTGTTCGAAGGAGGAACAGCGACACTGGAACTGGAACCAGCAGCAGTTGTCGTTGCTGAAACAGCAGTTGTCGTAGCAGAAACTGAAGCAATACCGGTAGAAGAAACACCTGTGCAGACTTGGGTAGGCGACGGGTCAGCTGCGTGAGTGCTCATGCTAAGCAAACTGAATGCTGACGTAAACGCCGCTCCAATTTCGTCAATATAGACAGCCACGTGCTCAACGTCAGCGCAGTTGCGGGACTTATCATAGGTGACCTGCTCCAGTCCAACAGTGTAATTCCAAATTACACCGAGTTCCGTTTGGAAGACGCCAAGAATCTCGGAGTTGACGCTCTCGAGCTTTGCAAGGTTCTTTCCCACTGCACCGATCAGACCTTCAACGTACGGGACAAGCTGCTTAAGAGAAACAAGCAGCAAATCGACGTCACAGTTGGAGGGGTTGGTAATGTTATTGGCATAACCGGTGGCATTCATCAGCGTAGCCTGCACATCAACAACAGCCTGAAGAATCGGTAGAGCTCCAAAAAGACCACCCGAAGTATTGTAACTGTTCATAAGATTGATGCCATTCAACGACGAGTTCTCAATCTGAACAAGCTGCTCACAAACAATCATCATGTTGGGCTGGATTTGAGATGCAGCACATCCAGTCGCACTAGGCAGAACAGGAGTCGGAAGCGTAACAGTCGCAGTGTTCGAAGGAGGAACAGCAGCACTCGTCGAAACAGCGACACTGAAGCTGGAACCAGCAGCAGTTGTCGTCACAGAAGCAGAAGTGATACCGGTAGACGAAAAGACAGTAGTGCAGACCTGGGTAGGCGACGGGTCAGCTGCATGAGTGCTCATGTTAAGAGCATTGAATGCAGAAGTAAACGCCACAGCAATCTCATCAATGTAGACAGCGACATGCTCAACGTCAGCACAGTTTCTAGACTTATCGTATGTGATCTGCTCCAATCCAACAGTATCAGTCCAAATTGCACTGAGCTCTGTTTGGAGGACATCAATCATCTGGGGGTTGACGCTCTCAAGCTTTGCAAGGTTGCTTGAGACCGCACTGATGAGACCATCAACGTAGGGAACAAGCTGCTTAAGGGAAGCAAGCAGGAAATCGACGTCACAGTCAGAGGGGTTAGTAATGTTAGTGGCGTAACCGGTGGCATTCGTCAACGTAGTCTGGATACCAACGACAGCCTGAAGAATTGGCAGAGTACCCAAAAGGCCAGTCGACGCATTGTAACTGTTCATAAGGTTGATACCGTTCAACGACGAGTTTTCAATCTGCACAAGCTGCTCGCCAACAATCAGCATATTGGGCTGGATCTGAGCAACGTCACATCCACTGACAGTAGGCAGAACAGGGGTTGGAAGCGACACAGCGGGTGCTGCAGCGGTGGCTCCAGGCGCGGTCGGCGTGGTCCTGGCCACGGCTGTTGCCGCTAGAGAGCATGCCAGAAAAAGCGTTTTCAGCATTAGTTCGTCTAGACAGCGGTAAGCTGCCAGACCTGCAACCTCATGTCTTTAATAGAATCCCGGAGCCTGATACGGACTCGGAGTGACGGCGAGTGAGGGGTCGGCAGGCGGGGACTTTGACATCAATCACCAAAAGCAATTCCATCTTGATCTACCCCGTGTTCTGAGAGTCGACCGTTGTCCAGATGCAGTGGGGCTCGCAGCCAAAGGTGGGGTCCAACTGGCCCTCTGAATAAGCTTTGTTGTCTGCAAGCCGCGCCACGGTCCGGGCTGAGCACAAGGTGGATCCGGCTTTGGATCCGGGGATCGAAGGAGTTTTGGCTGATGTAGAAATAATTTCATACTTGATAGTAACTATGACTATTCGCCATCATTGAATTCAAATATACCATATACCAAGCTATTGTTGATGGAAGTTCTTTGTTCTCTTGTCCAGAGCCCCCTGAACTGGTCTAAGCCTCACAATGACAATGCATGATTGTAACCCCATATAAGCCGTAACGTGCATTGACTTCAAGCAGGTTGCAGACATCTGCAGCTTAATACAGGGAAAATGCGCGCGCTTCGGAGATCTGTGCCACCACTTCTCCGCACACACGGCAGGAAGGAACAACAGGAAGGAGGGGCAACAATCATCTGTTACCAATTGTAAAGCCCAAATAGGGCGGGAAATCATTGCCGCGTATGCATGAATGATTGTCGGAACCTGTAGGCCATTTGTACATAGGCTTTCCTCCTATTGGTAATAGAGGAACTAGGAATTTGTGTTTCCCATCTGTGTGTGAGCTTTACATGCTGTGTCTCGTCTCCAGATGAAAGCAAGGCAACAAGATGGAATATAGCAAAATAGCCGACGATACCAAAGCTTGCCCTGTATGCACAGGTGGTGCTGCAGCGTTTGGCCCCAATTTAGACCGCTTGCCTAAGTTACCATTTTTGCGAAAACCCGCCAAACGGTGTCATGGCCAACCTTTCCGATTCCGGATAAATGTGAATTTAGCCTATGCATGTGGCAGAAGGTGTAACCAGAGACAAAAGTGGGTCAGACTGCCGCCAGTCAACGTTTGCCATGAAAAGGGGCAAATAAACATGCCGAGTGCCGTGCTCACCACATGCATATGCATGCATATGCCAAGCCTGATCAAAGTGAGATCGAGGTCGAGGGATCCAGTGGTGAGTCTACCTCTGCATGATGGCTGGCCCGTCGGTCTATAGCTCTCGCATGTGATAATATGGATCGTCACCTTGTTACGTCCGAGATCCAATTAAACTAGGCAATATGCCCCCTTTTGGTAAGGTTCCGACGGAGACGGAGATAGTTGTCCTCACTTGATGGAGGCGCAGGGACGCCAATGCCAGCATATGAAATGCTAATGTTGGTTGGTAACCGCAGTCGCGCGCGATCCATGCTACTAATGGATAGACCGTCAGCATTTACTGGGTTTTGCTGCCGCTTGCCATTGGAGAACATGCTCACCACGTCCCGCTCTTAGTGTGCTGTCCCTATTGCGTTTGAAAGCAACAACAAAAAAAAAAAAAAAAACTGGCTGCGCCTGTGCGAATCGGGCTCAATTTTGGTCAAACGCTCAAGTTCCAAGCCGACAATGATAATAATATCAGGACAATAATATCAGGCTGATATTTGACAAGGTTATCAACTCAAAGGGGCTCAAAGGGGCGCCGCACGATATTAGACCTCCACGTAACCCTTAGTGCCACGACGAGTATAAACACCATGGTGTTAGTCAAGGATATCAACCGGCAGGCGACGTTTACCTGGCTGTCGGATGCGACTCCTCGCCTAGCTGTCGGCTCATATGCTGCAACACAGGGCAAAGGAGGATCTTTTGCCAGCAGCGCGTCTGGTGACAATTCCCGTCTCGAGGTCTGGGATGTGGCTGGAGACTCGGACGACTACTACAACAACAGCAACAACAGAGACAGAGAAGCAGAGCCCATTGCGTCTGTGGGCGTTGATTCGACATTCCGAGACCTGGCCAGCAGCCGCGACGGCTCGCTTATAGGAGCGGCAATGGCCGATAGCACTGTCCGGCTGTGGAGTTATTCTTCAGACTCGAGCACCCACGACGTTTCACTTCGCCAGTCCGAGCAGAACAAGGCCCACTCGGCAACCATCAACGCAATTGCGTTCAGTCCCGTGCAAAAACACCTCATGGCTACTGCTGGCGCCAAGGGCGAGTTGTACATTTGGGACTGCCACAAGTTTGACCAACCTTGCGAGGTCACCCGCCAGTCGTCGCGCCACGACGACTACATGTCGCTCAACTGGAACCACGGCACGGCGTCGCATATTTTGGCCATTTCCGGCGAGTCCGGGTTCACCAGTCTGTACGACGTGAAGAACGAAAAGGAGGTGTCTCGATTCCAGTCCATTCCCTCGAGAAAGAGCCCCACCACTGCCGTCGCATGGCACCCCACCGTCTCGACCCGTCTGGCGGTGGGACTGGGCGACGACTCGAACGCTGCCATTGCCATTTGGGATCTGCGTAAGATGAGTGTTCCTGAGCGCGTGCTGCACGGGCACACGGAGGGCATTCTGTCCTTGGACTGGTGTGCCTGGGACTCGTCTCTCATGCTGTCGTGTGGACGAGATAACCGCACCCTTTTGTGGAACCCCGAGGCGGATCAGTCGAATCCCGCCTTCAACGGCGGTCTCAACGCAGAGTATCCTATTGCTCTGGATTGGACGTTCAAGACCCGCTTCTCGCCACGTGTGCCTGATTTGTTTGCAACCGCTAGTTTGGATGGTAAGGTTGCCGTCCAGACGCTTCAGGACGTTGATGACACTGCTTCTCAGGCTCAAGGAGGCAGCACCGCCGCCACCAAGGAATCCGAAAGTGCAGCCGACTTTTGGGACCCTTCATCCTATAGTGGAGCGGTTCATGCCAAGGTCCACGTTAGGCAGGCTCCAAAGTGGTTGCAGCGGCCAGTATCGGCTTCGTTTGGGTTTGGTGGTCAACTGGTCCAGGTCAGTGTTGCCGACAAGAGTGCCCACAAGAGCGTTGTGACCATCTCCAAGTTTGTTGAGGACGAGACGTTGACCGACGACACGGCGCGCCTGGCCAAGGTGCTCAGCTCTGACTCGGAGCTCAAACGGTTTTTGGATGAAAAGGTCAACGAGGGCGGTCTTGAGAACATGGACGAGCTTTTTGACTGGGAGCTTTTGAATGAGATTGTGGGCAATAAGCCTGTGTTTGCCAACAAAGACAGCACCATTGCCAAGCGGCTACTTGCCGGCGACGACGACGAAAACCAAGAGCCCGAGGAAGAAACAAAGGCCGACACTCTTGTTGGTGACGAGCAAGATTTTGAGGCCATGATCAATGGCGGCGACGACAAGAACAAGAAAAAGGCGGCCCCCGCCGGCAAGTTTTCATACTCTTCGCAGAGCGCCTTTGACCAGAAACTGACCAAACTCATTGGCCACGGAAACTACAAGGCTGCGGTGGACGCGTGCATCAAGCAGTCCCGTTTGGAAGATGCTTTGGCTCTTTCCCTGATGGCCGACCAAGCCACGCAGGCCCGAGCCAAGGACGCCTACATTTGCGAGTACTCGGCCCAGAAACCGTTTGTGCGGCTGTACAAGGCGGTGTCGTCTGCCGATCTCGCCGACATTGTCGAGAACGCCGACATTGCCGACTGGCGCCAGTCCATGCGTATTTTGTTTGCCCACGCCAAGGATGAGGACACCTTTGCCAAGCTGAGTGTCAAGCTTGGAGACCGCATTCTTGCCGAAACAACAAAGTCCAACCGCAACGATGCCCTTTTGTGCTACATTGCTGGATCGTCCACTACGCACGCCGCCAAGATCTGGCTTGACGAAGTCAAGGCGGACGGAAAAGCAACCAAAAAGGATACGGCTGCTGCTGCCTACGATGCACACGTCAAGTCCCTCCATCATTTTATGGAGAAGGCCACTGTGCTCAGCCGCGTGATCCACAAGCCGCGCAACAAGTCTACCAAGGCCGACGACGACACAACGTCCGCCGCGTCCACCGAGGTCTTTGAGGCGTTCCGTGAATACATCAACATCATTGCGTCCCAGGGCCATGTGGACGTGGCCAACAAGTTTTTCGACTTGTTGCCCAGCCAATACGCTGGAGCGTCTATTGACCGTCAGCGTCTAAAGTCATCCTCTGTCAAGCCTTCTGCTGGTGCTGGACCGGGTGCCCCTGGTATCAAGCCCAAGTATGCTCCTGCTGCTGCATCTGCCACTTTGTTTGGCCCTGGAGCCGGCACTATTCCCACTCCTGCCGCTGCTTCACCCTATGCTGCAGGGGGAGCTGCCGGTGGGGCTGCCGGTGGGGCTGGACTCGGTGCTTCTCCTTATGCTCCTCACCACAATGCTGCGCCTCTTGCCACACCTCCTGCTGCTGCTGGTGCTGTTGGCGCTGGCGCTGGTGCTGGTGCTGGCGCTGGTGCTGGTGCCGGTGCTGGTGCCGGCGCATCTCCTTATGCTAGAGTGGCTTCCCCCTATGCTCCAGCCCAGAACCCATACCAGCCTGCTCAGGCTCCTCGTCCTGCCAAGCCCACTGCTGCTGACGTAGGACCCCCTCCTCCGGCCGGTGCTCATGGTCACGGAATCACCTCTCCTAGAGGCTCATCTGCAAGTCTGTCCAGCCCCCCTGCTTCTCGCCACCAATCTGCTGGAGGTTGGAACGATCTACCTAGTTCGGCCATCTCGGCGCCCCGACGACCTCCTTCCGCGGCCCAGACCATTGTGTCGCCATTCCCTGGTCAAGCTCCCGGCGGCATGGAGCCTCCATTGTCTCGCCAGAGCTCGGTTGCTAATCTGCAGGCCCCTCCTCCTCCTCCTGGCATGTCTTCTTCAGGATCTAGATCTCCGGCTGGCGCTGCTCCATTTTCCCCCGGTAACCAGTTTGCCTCTCCGGCTGGTGCATTTGGAGCCGCCGCCAACCAGTATGGTGCTCCTTCTGCCCCTCCAAACCCCTATGCTCCTTCTCCCCAGAATGGAGCGGCCGGTATGACGGGAAATATGGCACCGACTGCCGCCCCGGTTAATCCATACGCTCCTCCTCCTGAACAACAGCAGACCGGACCTCGAGCGTCTCCTTATGCTCCTGTGGCCCCCATGTCGCCACAACAGGGCATGAGAGGAAGTGTTGGTGGTGGATTCGGAGGTCCTCCTCAAAGCCTGGCTGCCCGATCAGTCGCCGCCCATGAGGAAGCCCAAGCCCAAAGAGCCGCTTCTTCTTCCCCTTCGGTCGAAGAGCCTCCTAAACCTCCTGCGCCAGTTCGTCACCCTCCGGGTGACAGAAGCCATATCCCTGGTGAGGCGCGTCCCATCTATGAGATTTTGACTGCTGAGCTTGAGCGTGTTAAACCAGAGATTCTCCCCAATTATGGTCGCCAGGTGGCTGACGCTGAAAAGCGCCTCAATATTCTCTATGACCATTTGAACAATGAGGATCTCCTAACTCCCGATACTGTGGCGGATCTGGTGACTTTGAGTGAGGCGGTCGCCAACAAGGATTATGCTACTGCCTACCAGTTACATCTTGAGATTCTGACAACCCGTAGTGAGCAGTGTGGTCAGTGGATGACTGGTATCAAGCGGTTGATTGAAATGGGTCGTGCCATTCCATGAATAATATAATATATTAAGCATAGAGTTTCTGTCTACTCCTACTAGCTACTATCACGATAAAAGTTAATAAATAAAATATTAGTTAGATAACATGATCAAAATGTTGTCAGTCAATGGAGTATTAGACAACATACAAAAGTAGCAATCGTCAGATTAAAAGACAACTGTCAACAACTTGCGGAAAAACCCTCGGACGTTTTGGGGGTTTGTTCTCGCGCCAGTAGCCAGGACGGCAAAGCTAAGGGCAAACAGAATAGTCTCAAACTTGGGATGCTTGAAGCTGAACCGTTGAGGAAGAATTGCAGTCATGGCTTTGGGAGCAACAAATAGCGCAAGCTCACCTCGGCGCTGAGGTGTTTCTGCTAGTGAACTCAAACCGCAAGTAAGTGACGCCAGACCAGGTCCCCATGTGTCCTCAATCTCCTGTGGTGACGCTTTCGGAAACAGCTTGGGGCCTATTCGGGATCGTATGAGGCACACAGAGTACCAGTTGAACATAATGTACAGAGCAAGGAATACCGACGACCGGAAACTAGATATAAACACCTTGTTTGCCGCCTTGTTCCACGATCGCGCCGACGCTACTGACAGCAGTGCGTTCAGCGGCACGTAGATCGACATGGCCGTCATCAATCCTCGGTAGAACCGCCACAGTGCGTGGAGCTCGCAGCTCTTGCAGCTGTTTTGGTGCACCAGCTGGCATGCAATGGGCTTGTTGAGCGACATGTCGCCCATATCTCGCGGCAACCCGTACTTGTCGCACATGCCAAACAGCAGACCCTCGTGCGGTCCATGTTCTCCATACACAACCTTCTTTTGCTTGACGAGACGCAGCATCTCCACCAGCTCGTCGTCCATGTTGGCGGCTCGCGTGATCCACATGCGGTACGCCGGGCTCAGCTTGTGTGGGTAGTAGAACCAGTTGAACATGATGAAAAAGGACGATCCGCAGAACAGCAGCACGTCCGCCGTGGTATGGAACCGAACTGTCGACACGCCTGTTTTGCGTGCTAGGGCATGCACCACAATGTCGAGGGCTCGGACGACCGTTAGCGTTGTGAGATCAAGTGTGTTTTGGTACTTGTTTTCAAAGTTGGCCCTTTGCACCGCGCTCAGCTGGTGCGTCTGCGTATACCGGCGCGAAAACTGTTCCAGCGTTTGTTTGTAGGTTCCAAACACTGCAAGTGCTGCTACGAGCGCCGACACAAAGAATTTGGTTCCCTCACTGCGGCCCTGTCGATTGGGCGTTCGTCCTGTCAACAGCCCCAGCGCCTCGTATACACCGTACGTGCTCACCAGCAACTTTGCAATGAAAAACGGAAACCGGTCGTATCTCAGCCCGCTGAACATCGACCGGTACACCTTTGACAGCGCATCTCCCGGGCTCTCCTTGCCTCGAAGCATCCTCGATAGAATCACAACAATCCGTGGCACAATCACATAGCAATAGGCTGCTGCAAAGCCCTTGGCCGGCCGCTTGACCAGGTGCTCAATTAGTCGTCGTAGCGTAGCATCGCGCGTTGATCTCACCAGCAGCTGGCTATGTGCGGGCATTGTGTCAAATGGCGTGATTATGTTCTTGGGTCTCGATTGGTGATCAACCACTCCACCACCTACTTGATGTGCTGGAACAAGGGCAGTTCCCGAAACAGGGGGTGAGGCGGGCACACTGCGGGGGCAGGCTGCGGCGGCACCGAGGCGCCGCCTTGTCTAATAATTGTAGTAATAATATTGTGTGCCTTGGTGGGGTAACCATGCCCCGTCTATATCATTCCATGGCAATACGAACCAACTGCTAATCAATTGACTACATGCAGTCTTAATCGTGATTTCCAATTCAATAGAAGCAGCTTCTTGTTTACTTCCGTGCGGAGATGAACGTTTGTTTAGCTCTCTTCTCTACCTCATCATACGTCCCAACTTTTGCATCAATCTTCAGATCATTCACCCTAATCATGCCAAGAGCCACAAGCTGGTTATACAGGGTCTCGGTCAAGTTACCGATTCGAGCTTCCCAAACGCTCTCAAGGCTCTTCCCTTGCATTCCATCTTTATAAACCTCAGGGTGAAGGTCAACGTTCGGGGATGTGAACCAAAACGTGGTTAGCGTTGCCGACTCGGGGAGTACTACGTGTAGCTTCGCTGGACAGCGCAGTACTCCTTGTTGAATCTTCAACACCCGAAGTCTATGGCATCTAGACAAATCCAACTTCCCTGGAGTACGGCGAAAACGCCCGTTAAGAGAAAACCATTCATCTCCCTCTTCGTGAGAAAACAAAAGTTCTAGCTCATCCAAACATTCTGGCAGACACTCTCTCAACATCTGGCCGACCGTCCTCGGAGCCGGCATTCCACCCTTTTCCCGCTGCGCTATTTCCTCTGGGTACAACAGCTCTTCGTCCCAGAAGAAACATCCGGGAACCTTTCGAAGGCTCATACTCTCCAGCTTCGGATGACCCAGCACGATCGTGCGCAAACCCTGCTTGTGCACGCGATCCAAATGCAGATGACGTACTCCATGCGGTCCTAGGACATTGTCCAGTAAAAAGCAGTAGAATTCCTGTGTCTTATAGGCTGTGCATTCTCTGGACCCTAGAATCGTTAATTCCCCCCTAAGTCGCCACGCACATGCCGGAGCCTTTTTCCAGGAACTGTCCAACCAATCACAGTGCCAGTCAGGACAGCCACAGTATAACTGGCCGATGCGGATCCAGCAGGTCCAAAAATCAGCGTCGCCGTCAATTGCTGCCTTCCACGCTCGACAGACTCTCCGCAGTCTCATCGTCGTCCTTTTCTGCGCAAAATCCCGACAGCAAGTATACCGAGGTCTCAGGTTCGCTAGAATCATAAGGACCAGCTCATACGGCAGGTTGGGCCTCTGGGCTCTGTTCATGCCAGGTTCGTTTTTCGACTCTCGCTGCGCCGAGTTCGCCGTCGTACTCATGTCTGAGTGAGGGATACGTTTCAAAATATACCGTCAAATCAAATCTCAAGTCCTTTTAGCATTGTATGCGAAACCCTACTAGGTAATGATAAATTGTTATACATGCCGGTTCTTCTCTAGTCGGTAGTCGGACCTAATTGAACAACAACAAAACCCAAGTGGAACCTCATAAATGCATTACATCTGCGCGTTAAACACAAGACAGACGCCCTCGTCGCCAGCACTGACAAGCGTCTTGCCACCAACACTGGGGTCCTCGTCTCTCATGCAAAATCCAAGCACGCCGGCACTGTGGCCCTTACCCTGCCACTTGACGTCTCCGTTGCGCACGTCCCACGCAGTGATGGATCCATCCAGCGCGCTTCCCACAAGGATATTGGCGCTTGCAAACGCTAGCTTGGTCACACACTCGTCCACCTTGAGGCTTTTGCGCACCTTCCATGATCCCACCTCGTACAGTTTGATCTGCCCGGCTACATTGCCAATCGCTAGGATGTTGCCGCTCCATGCCAATCCCTCAACGCTCTTGTCGCCGTCTTCCATGGACTCGGGTTCGTTGGCGCACGTATCGATCTTGTTCAGAACCTGTCCATTGTCCACTCTCAGAATAATCAGCGTGCCGTCACTGGCTCCAATAGCAACTGTAGCCCCAGAGGGTGACTTACACATGGACACCCACGGATGCTCGCCCTTGAGCTGCTCGGGCTCAAGTGTGTACACTGCACTCTGCGTGTACACGTTCCACAACACAATAGTCGAGTCCTCAGAAATAGTCAGGAGCGACAGCTCACTGCTCGCATCCTTATCGGTATTAACAAAAAGTCCGTCGTTAGTGGGAAGCGCATGTGAATTGAGAGCTCCGAGCAGTTCAACCTTGGACTCAAGTCCAAACACCCAAACAGACCCGTCGTTGGCTCCCATGGCGAAAATATCCGCACTGGGATGGAATCGGATCCACACAACCTCGGCAACCTCCTGCAAGCTGGTGAAAAACGACCAGCTGGTTCCCTGCCCGTCATTGTTCTTCCATATCCTGATCTGACCCGTCATATCTCCACATACAAGATACTTGCCGTCAAATGTGAACCCTCCAGCAATCACAGACTCGGTGAACCCACTGAGCGATGAAACAACCACTGCAGGAAACTCGTCATACCGCCACACATATCCGGCGTTGTCACCTCCACCGGAGAAAATAAGAGGTAGTTTGGGATGTGCAGCCACACAGAAAACACTGTCTTCATGTCCATCAAAGTACGATGCACTATTGTTGCTCATGTCGATCTCTATTCTGTCTTCTTCTTCTTCTCCTTCTCCTCCTCCTCCTACATGAGTGAGCGCCTGCTCATCTTCATCTTCTGACATGGGCTCTCTTCCATCGTCTCCATTCTCCTCCACAACTTCTTGCACCTCCTCGCGATCTATGTATTCTTCTTCTTGTGACATGGATTTATAAGTGAACCAAGCCGCGCAGGCCCAAAATTTCACGCGCCAGTCACGTGATGCGCCCGTCCATCCAGCAACGTCAAAAACCGCAAAAACAATCAAATCAAAATCAAATATTAGTGCAAAGTATATACTACGCCTGTGCCGCCTGCTTCTCCTCCTTCTCCTCCATCTCTAGTCGAATCTCGTTTTGCGCCTTGACTCCCTTCTTTCGCTGCCGCTCCTCATACTGCTCTCGGTACTTTAGCACCCGCTCTACAATCTGCGTGGACGTCACGTCATCGTATTGGTGGTGCGGCAACTCCAGGTAGATCCCATCTTCTTCACAGTCTGTGTACGGAAACTCCGCTTTGGTGCCTTGGTGAGTCTGAATAGGCGTGGGGCCATGCACCACCTGGCAAATATGCATGTTGGCCTGCGCCTCAACCTGTTTACGGAACCCTCTGTATGGTACAAATGGAGCACACAGGATGACCGCGTCCACATATCGGCATTGGAGCACACACATTGCCCGCTCAAACTGGCTCATGATCGGGTAGTTGGAGCCCTTGGCGTCATTGACTGTGGCATCGTCGTGCAGACCCACCACAATCACAGCGTCCGCGTCGTCTTTCTTGGCCTGTTCGGCTGCGAGCCTCAAAAACTCAATGTGGCCCTTGAAAAACAAGTCGAATCCGCCATCCACGTACACGGCTTTTCTCGCAAGTTTGCGCGCTACAACCTCGCTCGGCTCTACAA
The DNA here is from genome assembly GCA_023628915.1 of Trichomonascaceae sp. Y4102. Lineage (NCBI taxonomy): Eukaryota > Fungi > Ascomycota > Dipodascomycetes > Dipodascales > Trichomonascaceae > Trichomonascaceae sp. Y4102. The sequence continues at coordinate 22,286 of JAMAJT010000019.1, read as the reverse complement.
TGCACTGGACCGACTCGTGAGCAGGGTCCCACACATAGACTCCCGAATGTGACGATCGTGCGTCGCCCGCTGTTGCATAGTCCTTGAACCTCGGCAGCTCTGTTTTTAGTATCTCCTGCAGTTGCTCCTCGTTCAGGTGGTGGCTCTTGCTTTTGGTCAGCATCCTCTGGACCAGGTCTGTGGTTGAAATGTTGGGCGTTCTCTTGACAACCACAAATCGGCCCTGCTCCTTTACTACTCGGTAGCAGTCGTTTCCGTCGGCATCGGTCGTAATGTCATCTCCATGCACAACGTACTTGCATCCATACTGGTCCATTACTGCAGGATCCGTCACGTAGGGGGCTCCAGGAATGGTTTTGGTGCACCACTTGCAAGCCTCTACTGCCATGACCCGCTCATCCAGCGTCATCACCACAGGGCCCTTGTTGAAGTAAATGTCTTCATCGGTATGGATCCCAACGTATAATTCATTACCCAACTTACGGGCTTGTCGCATGGCTCCTGCGTGGCCATGATGAGTAAAATCAAAGCATCCATCGACCCATAGCCGATCCTCATGTAGCTGTGTCATTGGTTTGGTGATGTATGCTTATTTTGCTGGCTTTTGCTGTACTTGCAATATTGCTCGATTCTTCAGTTTTGTCAATTGTCACTGCGTGTGAAACCCCTGGTATACTGCTCTACCTTACTGTGCGTGTGGGTACGTATAGGTGGCAGCCACGCGCTGGGCTAGGGCACCGTCCCTGATCTGTCACTTTGGAAACAACTCGACTCAACCACCCTCCATTCTAACAACGGTTTATTCTCTCCAGCACCTCTGTTGAATGCACAATCTACTACGATTCTCCACTGCATCCCACACTTGTTTGCCCGAAATTGGTATGAGACACTAGCCCCTCATGGCCACGTGGGACCTGCCTGCCCCTTCTTGCTTATCGCGTGCGGCACTGGTCGTCTAAACAGACTATGGGTTTGGGCTACGAGTGGGGACAGCTCGCTTAGTCGCTACGCGCTTGCATTGTTTGTTCCATTTATATATATATATATCGATGTCCATGTATGTAAGTAACCATCAAATCCATGTGCAACAGACTGCCGCCTGAACTCTGGCTGCTTGTCTTTGAATATCTCGATGCTCGCTCGTTCTTGAGCGCTCGGCATACTTGCCGCCAATGGCTGACTCTCTGCTCATCGGAATACACTGAGCGCTCCCTGATCCAGCACCACATTAAAAGTCAGGGATGTCCTGCTACCGACATTAGTTTTCACCAATTTCTTCGCATCTTTATGCTAAACCTTACGCTTCAAGCCAGTCATGAGTTCAATTTTCTATCCACAAACTGGGAGAGGGTCCCTTGTCAGACCCATATAGTAGTGGCCAAGCAGCAATCAGATACAGACAACAATGTCGACCTTGTTGCAATTGGGCTCGACCGCCCCACACCCTACGTTGCATACACCCATACTGCCTCCTTTATACCAAAAGGATGCGCACTTTGCAAGTCTGGTCGCTGGTTGGCCCTTCTTACCAACGCAAAACTACAAGTTGTCGACCTCACTGATGATTCAACCCCTCCCAAACCCTTTAGCATTCCTTCTTTCCACGATCGCGTCGACTTTATCGATACAGGCTCGGATCTCGTGGTGTTGAGAACCCAACACCACGGATCCGCCAGGTTTCTCAATGTGCTCACTGGCGACCACTTTGATACCGACATGGGCAACTACGTTACCTTTGTTTGCATGAAAGAAACCTCGTGGGCCAGCTTCCAAGCAACCTTTGACAAGCTAAATCTCCGCAGATTCTATACCTGGACCGTCGCCGCTTCAAAAGAAATCCACTCGGGCACAAGTATCATAACAACCGCTCCTTACGGCATGTACAGCCCAGACTCGTCCCGGATGATCCACCTCACCCAGACTCATGCTTTGGTCCAATCCCTGCATCCCCATTGCCTCGAGCTCTTTGACACTACTAACAATACCATCTCCTCAACTAAAACCACTCCCAAGAGCCTGCGCTGGAACGCAGGTGCAAAGTGGGAACTTCCAATATCATGCTCAGGTGAAGCATGGACCGCCATTGTACCCCGGCGGGACCGCTTCGGCCTTCAGTCCGCCAACCAAACAATCCTCTACGATCTGTCCAAAGATAGTATACCTACACGCAGGTGGTCCATTGGCCAAGACGGCTCTCTTTGCCTACTTGCCACATAATTAAGAATCATGATACCATGTCTGACACACACCGTAAGCAAGGGCTTGTTTCAGTTTGTTGGCATTAAAGCACTGCATGAAGCACCCATTAATGCACCACCAAACGCATAAAGCCGGACCGCATCAATGTACAGACCTTTTTGTCTTCAAACCATGCATTGGCTTCCGATATACTGGGAATCCATATAGAAATCCCTACTACCTTCTTTTTTTCTTTTTCACCTAATATGAGCCTGGTCTAAAATTATCTCACCTTGTGCATGAACCCATGCACCTTGCACGGTGCGCTAACCTGAAACAACCCTTTAACCACCGGGTCACAAGTCTTAAAACGTCACTGTCTGCAGGGTACAACGAAACAGATGGCTTCAACGGCCAAACTTGCGACAAGCTCCGTTTAAGTTGTCCAAGAGTTTCACCTTCCCGTTGTAGCAAACCTACAAGACATGACTGTCGTGTCTGCCGGCCGGCCTACCTGCCTACCTGCCTACCTGCCTAGAGCTATCAACACATTATCTTGTTTATATCTCGTCTTGAGTAAATACCCCTCGCCCCCTGCTTTTAACCGCATTGAGCCAAATCAGGAGCCGTGTATTATCTTGCCGCTATTTCACATTCTAATCTTCGTGCGGCGGGATCTCCTTACCCCCTGCTCCCCTTAAATTTTTCCGACTCCTTGAATCAAAACACTAAGCAACTCTCTACCCACCACAACACAAGACCAGACCCACACCCACACCCACACCCGGGCCGCACACAGCCAACAAAGCCTACACACCTATCTCTCTCTCCCCTTCCTCCTCCCTCCTGTGCCGCATTAAAGACAAATACCATATCTGCCACCATCCGCACACAGCCACTCATCGTTCAACACACAACTAAAGTCACAACACACCACTCGTCCCCACGGAATCCAAATCCAACAACACCCCCAGACCCCCCAGCTTACCCAAAAAAAAAAATCTTTGCTGGTGTTTGCTTGTCTGCTGTTGTGCCCATTGATTGACTGACTTTTTGTATAGCCCAATCGTTGCGCGTGTCCTATTGTTGCTAACAACCCACCAACCCCTGACTGCCGCCTGGAACTCGCCACCCTCACTTGTCCAGCGTATTTTCTGCACTCTCTCTCGCCCGTTCGATATCCACATCAGTTTACTAATTGCTCATCATGCCGTCACAACCCGCCGATCTCCGAAGAAAGCTCGTCATTGTTGGTGATGGTGCCTGCGGAAAAACCTGTCTGCTCATCGTCTTCTCCAAGGGAACCTTCCCTGAGGTCTACGTCCCCACCGTTTTCGAGAACTACGTCTCCGATGTAGAGGTTGACGGAAGAAGAGTCGAGCTGGCTCTTTGGGATACCGCTGGCCAAGAAGACTACGATAGACTCCGTCCTCTGTCTTACCCCGACTCCAACGTCATTCTCATTTGCTTTGCCATCGACAGCCCCGACTCTCTGGAGAACGTCCAGGAGAAGTGGATCTCGGAGGTCCTCCACTTTTGCCAGGGAATCCCCATCATTCTTGTTGGATGCAAGATGGATCTTAGAGACGACCACAAGACTATTGAAAACCTCAAGCGTACCTCTCAGCGCCCCGTCACCAGAGACGAGGGTGAGGCTGTTGCCAAGAAGATTGGAGCCCTCAGCTACCTGGAGTGCTCGGCCAAGACCCAGCAGGGTGTCAGAGAGGTGTTTGAGCAGGCCACCCGTGCCGCTCTCATGGTCAGCAGCAAGCCCCACCACAAGAAGAAGTGCATTGTCTTGTAATTGAAGCGGTCTGGTTCCCTTTGATGATGCTTGCCACAGCACATATATATCTTTCAGCTAATTGGTTTCAATATTAAGTACTTGATTTTCTTCTCGCTGTGGAAGTCTGTGCGTGCGCCCCAAGGGGGATGGGTCGATTACCTTGTTGATACTAGTAGGCTTGAAGCCGCAGGCTGCGGCACCAGCCTCTTCAAATGCGGCTCGCGCCTCACACTATGCGGTGTATATGCTCCACCAAACGTGGCTAGCTGCATCAAACCATTTTCAGATTCACGGCCCGATGGTTTAGTGGTATAATTCTCGCTTAGGGTTCACCTTAAGTTGATTGCGAGAGGTCCCGGGTTCAATTCCCGGTTGGGCCCATCTTTTTGCGGTGAGTATTCTGCGCAATGCTGATTATTTTTTGACATGTTTATCAATTGAAAGAAGAAGTTCTTGTTCTTTTGTTATTTCACTGTGATATTGTAATCCCAACAAGTTGTTATAGACCTTGTCAATCCTCCCAAAGCCACTATTACTACTTTCTACATGGACGCCCTTCTGCAAAGAGCAGGCAGTCAGGCCGTTACCTTTGTGATCCGCTCGGGAATCACAATGGCCAGCGGTTACGCATTCAAAAAACTCAACCAATTCACCAGTCAATTGCCGGATCTTGAGCGAAAAGAGATTGAAAAGGCTAGACGCCGCCTGTCGACCAAAATTCAAATCCTGTCCCCAGCATTGGATCTGGTGGAACTGGTTGCTGCTAGAGGGAATACTTCACTAGACGGTACACTGGACCTGGCTCAAGAACTAAAACACGACATTGAGGAGTTTCAGCAAGATATTGAGGACGCCTCTGGAGCAACTGCCGGTGGTGGTGGTGGTGGTGGTGGTGGTGACAAAACCAGCCAAGTCAAGTCGGCTAACCAAGTTTTGGCGTCAATGAACAGTCTTCTGGCCAGAATAGAGGAGGCAATTCCTCTGATCCAATTGGCTTTGGCGACTTCTGGGGTCAATGTATCTGCCAGTCTGCCGGATTACATTTCTCCCGGAAGAATGCTGCAAGCTGCCCACTTTTTGACCGTCGCCGACGCCCAATTCGATGCAAAAATGGACCGCTGGAAAGCACACGTTGCTCTTTTGAAGAAGCAGGGCCGGCCACCGAAACTAGCGTCTCCGCGTGTGACTGTGGGCCCCAAGTTCTCTTTCACCGTCTATAGTGTGTTTTCCAGCGCCAACCGCAAGCACTTGGAGGCAAGCGATATCTCCTGGAAAGAGGAGTATGCCAGGTGCGAGGTCACCCTGAGGAGAGTGCGCAAGCAGACCAAGTCCACAGCAACGGGCCTACCTCTCAGCAAAGACTACCAGTATCAACTGCTTCTCTCAGAGGATTTTGATGATGGGAGGTACCACGACGACTCCGATAAGCCTCGTCGGCGCTCTATTGACGTTGCCACTATCAGCAGGCTATTTTTTTCTGCGTCTGGTAGTCTTCTCCAGATCGAGGAAGCCCAGACACCAGTGCTTGTCCTCAAAGTGGTCAACAACAGACAGAAAGACGGCCTGAATTCGTCAGCCAAGAGCCCGTCTGCTGGAAATATAGAATGGCTGGCGTTTGCAATGTACGAAGATGACGATGACGACGATTCTGACGAGACAGAATCGGCCTACGGCTCTGCACAAGGCGAAGAGTCAAATGAGAGTCAAACAGAATCAGAGTCGGAATCAAGCGACTCTGGAGATTCCAGTAAAGACGAGGCTTCAGCTGACGTTGACAAGCTCACTACAAGTCTCAGGCAGCTACGCATTAAAAAGACAGAGATCCAGCCGTCCCTTTCTCTTTGTGAATATCTCATCCGTCTGACTGCTTTACAGCAAAACGACCAAGAGTCTATTTACGCTATCAACGACGAGCGGATATCGCTCTACCTACGTGACGAGACTCACAATCAAAAATCCACCGTGCCTAACGCTCCACAGGAGCAGGCCGGATCATCGCCCGGAGTGCGAGTACTAACTCATAATATATAATATCCATCATTAATCTAGCTTTGTCTACAAGGCTTCTTGGTAAAACATGGTCCATGTCCCCGGGCTCTGGTCTGCAGCACTTGCTGCTCTTTGGCGGTTGTGTTTAAACGTTACGGTAGTAGCATCTGGACTCATTCCCGGGACAACCCCAATTAGGGCATCATCTCCTACCAGCGGGTCTGGGTTAGCACTCTGCTGTTGTTGTTGTTGAGGTTTGCTGGTGACCAGGTAGAATGGGAACGGGCCGCTGACGGCAAAATCTTCTCCAGCATTGCTGCTATTTGTGGCAATGCCGATTCCTTGAATGTCACGGTCGTTTGGTCGCTCAACATGCCACTCTGATGAGGAAGGTACGGTCCCAACCATGTTGGGTACCTGTGCGCTGGCGCTTGCCGGTCCTACTGCTGCTGCTGTTGCTGCTGCTGTTGCTGCTGCTGTTGCTGCTGCTGGATTGATGCCAACGTTACTGAGCATTTTCAGGGTGGAGGTGGGAATTGTACCAGATGAATTGGTTGTTGTTGGTTGACCCAAACTATCATCAAACAGAGTGGGAAATAGAGGCGTCGATCGACGGAAATGAAACACATTGTTTCGAGCTGCCGCGTTCTCCTCACCTACATGCCCATTCTTGTTGAACGTCGGAAGATCGGTATCCAGAAAATTGAACGTAGGCGCGGTGGCCGACACTGGTTGCGACCGTCGATTGGGAAGTGATCGAGACGATGTGGTTACGTGAAGCATCGACGGGGCGTTTCCACTTCCATTTCCACTTCTTCCGTTTCCACCTCCCTCGTGGTCCACAGACACTGGCCGAAGTATATGCGGAGACACTCCATTCGAGTCTATTACCGGAGAGTTGGATGAGTTGGTGAGTGGTGATTTTTGCCCGTCCATACTAGCACGAAGAACTCCACTGCGGTCGTAGACTGTGGGGAAAAATGCAGGCGACGATACACTGCTCTCATACATCTGGCTTGTACTGCTAAACACATTGTCGTTGGACATGGGTGAGTCCCCGCCATCCCTGTCCCTGTCCCCGTCCCCGTTTGCGTCACCGCCTCCTTCTCCTCCTCGTAATCCGGGTGTCAGTGACATGATAAACTCGTTGTTCTGATCAAATACAGAGTACTCCGGTACAACGCCCATCTCCGGGCTGGAATCACCAACAAGCTCCTGCATCATCAGAGGGTTGAACTGATTGGACTCACCAACAGCTGGGGATCCTGCCCCAAAAATACTACTGTATGAGTTGGTTGGCGACTCGGCGGTGATTGCGCTTCCAGACAGCCGGCTGTCTGTGGCTTTTATGTTATTGAGGAACGGCGACGTTCCGCCAGGGGTAAAAGGTGTGATGCCTCCTCCTCCTCCTCCTCCTCCTCCTCCAATCGGACTGCTTCTGGAGCTACTTGCACTGGCAACGCTGGCGCTACTGCGTCTTCTGTGTTTGGTTAGTTGATATGGAAGGTTAAGAGAATGATGTCCAGTGGTGTTGATGGATAGACCTGGATGTCCTCCACCTGGACTAGCCTTGCCACCATTGATATCACTGCCAGCAATTGCATTGCCGGCTGATGCTGATGCTGATGCTGCTGCTGCTGCTGCCGCAGCAGCGGCTGCGTTCTTCCGTTTTTGTGATTTGGTACATGTGCACAGATCTTTGTTGATGTGACAAGGACACGATTGCGCGTGTGACCCTGGGTTGGCTCGAACTCCACTACCACACGAGCACTTTGTATGCAGTGATCGGTTCTTTCGAGTTTCCCGACAATGGGCACACTGCGTTGCAGGTCGTCCCTTGGGTTGTATTACCGATAGCTTTCCATCGGTATGGTCACAGCTGGTCACTCGGTGTCCGCGAATGCACCGGTCACAGGCATACTTGACGCCGTCGATAATCATTGCGATAATAAATAGTCTGTCAGTTGGTTGGTTTGGTTAGAACTTGAATAGTGTGTTTGCCACTGGGTATATGACGCTGTGCTGCGTTGGTGTTGTTGTTGTTGTTTTTTTTGTTCTTGTTTTGGACCTGCGCGAAATTCGCTGCCAAATGTCGGGGTCGTTAGTAGAAGCAAAAAGTAGTTGCTGGCTAGTACTTTGCTAGCTGCTGCTGCTGCTGCTGCTGCTGCTGCTGCTTGGCTGTCGCACACGCGAGTTCTGGCCGGCTCCCACTCCTTATATGTCCTTATATGTCCTGCTGCGTCGTGTGTGTGTGTCTTCCAGGATTTGCCTGGTGCGTGCAGGAAGCCCCACTAGGGTTACACTTTCGAATTTATCGACAAGCGGCTCAGCCGTTGTGCTTATGTTATGCGGGGTCTGCCACTGCCTTTAGTTCAGGGGTCCTTCGGTCCGCCAGGGTACGGTAAGTTTGTTAGTTCCGTGACTCTGAGTCGCAGCCTTAGAGTGTCGTTTAGTCTCGGGTATATGCAGCCAGGTGTATCGCTTGAGACAACCTCCACACTATATAGACGCAGGTCGTGGGGACACGGCGACAAGCGGCGGTGCGGGGCAACGGCAGCGAAAAACGGAAGCAACCGGCTTGAACAATATTTGATGCCCTATAGGTTTTCTATAGGTTTTTTTGGTCCTCAAGTGGCTCTTTCGCTCCAAATCGATCACAAATGTTACAGATCAGACTTGGACCTTGACACTGCCACGTCTGATTTGTCACAGAGAGATAGAGAGTGTGTGTATGTGTGTGTGTGTGTGTGTGTTGAGTGTGTGTTTGTTGTGTCTGAGAAAGTGAAAGTGTTCGACACAGCTGACCAAGAATAGCTCAAGTGTTGCAAAGGATCTGCACTGGATCAAAGCATGTGCACCTTTCTTATATTCTGGCGATTGTTCCGTTACTCAATAATAAAGAAAAAAGAAACATCTTAAACATGACGCACAGCTACGCATGCTAACCCACCATCTGCGCGTGCCACTTTACCTTGCAGCTATAAGGTCCCACATGGGTCCAGGGTCCAGGGTCCACGCATGCACTGCGCACGAGCCCAAAACGATGTCGTGCTGAGCCCTGCACGTTCCCGTTCCCAACTTCTCAACTTGCTGTCCCTGCTTGCCAAAAAGGGGTCCTAGCTCTAATGAAACTGCGCAGATCCATCATCTTTTATCATTATCTTTTTATCATTATCATGCATCATCTTCATCCATCGTCTAATCCTCCACCGTCTATCGTCCATCATCCATCTAGGATATTGCCACACCGCCCATGAAGATCCTGCAGTGAACTGCCGTGGATTTGCCTGGTTACGTGCAGCCCTTTGTTTCGTTTTGTTTTTGTCTGTTTTTGTCCAATACTTTCGGATACCGTTTCGGTTTGGTCTTTAGCCATTGGCCCGGTTTTGGTTTTTGTTCCAATCAATTCATATGCCTCAAAATGGATTTACTTCCACGTTTCCTTGCTGCAGCACATGAATTGGAACCCTTTCTCACTTCTTCTTCTTCTTCTTCTTCCGCGTGGACAGCTACCAACAGAAACAGCCCTTTCTACCACCTGAGTGGCACATGCCGAGCTACTCCTGAGACTTACTTTTGCCATCGTTACTTTTTCTTGTCTAGATTGGATCTCGTGCATTTTGTAACTATGCAGATGCGTGCGTTACCTTCCCAATGCTCAAATGCCTATCTATCAACCATCTATCAAGTTTGCTTAGCTGCTGCCTGACGAAGGATCGCCACTGCATTACCTGAAACATGTGTGGCCCGCAGAACCCCACAAATACGGCCGTTTGGTCCCTGCCGGCACCAGTTGACTATTTTAATTTTGCATATATATTTCCATCCAACAAACTATCTAGCATCTTGTTCGGCACATGGCCTGCTCCGGCCTTCGTCAATCCACCAGTGATTGCTCTAAAGGTCTAGTTCATTCGTGTCGGTCGCCCGACGTCCTTCTAGACTAGTTTGAGTGTTTTATCGCAACCTGCGGGCATGACGTGTATTGCTCTAGCACTCAAATCATATCCCATTTGGTTCCAAATGACTCGCCCTGCCAAAAATAAATCCTTCCCTTCCTTCCTAGTTTGGTTGCCTCTCACATGGAAACGCATTGTCCCGCATAACCTTGACCGGCCCTGCCTGCAATGTGGGTCATGTCTGCTCAGGCACCTGAGACAAGCTTCTGTATTCAGGCAAACATCAATAATGCCGTTTTATTCTCGACCGGCCCTCCGCCCAAGCCAAGACCCAAAAATCCCGTAGAAAAAACAACCATCTGTCTCGCCAAACAAACAACCACACTGCCAATGCTCAGATTGGTAACCACTGGTGGCGCAGTGGTTGCTATTCACCATGCCGGATTTCCGTGATTTCAAAAGAAAAATGTGAGCCTGGACCCATGTTACATGGGTAAAGTCTAGATCTTTACCGAATGGTCCGGTGACCAACCTTGGAACCAACCAACACGCAGACATGTAAGCCATGTTGCCATCGCCTCTTTTAATTTCAGTCATCCGCATCAGCTGCTGAATCAATAATCTATTCATGAACACATGCTAAACGCACTTCCGATACAGTACGTGATGGACCTCTGGTGCACATCTAGAACCTCCATCGTGCCGCTCACGTGCGGTCCGAGCCCATCAATATCCTGCTTGCAATGATCAATAATCAGCGACATGGCCGAATAGAATCGCGACCGGCTCACATATGTGTTGTTTGCTCGATGGATGATCCGAATCGTGCACTGGTCCATGTCGTATCCCAAGCTCTGGTTGCCATAGTAGTCCATGTTGTTGATAGCTTTTAGCGCTGCGGTGCACTTTGTCACGGGTGTAAGGAAATGCGACCCTCGGCAGTGGATTTGGTAGTCCGTGCTCGCGTACAATGGTTCTCCAATTTGTCGGTAGTACTTGACAATCGTTGCTAGCACCACATCCGTGAATACATCATTCTTGTTGGGTTGCATATCAATCGTCCAGTACAGGCACCCGAATCCATCCAGACTCGCCTCGTCCACTACTGTTTCCGACGCTTTTGTCATGAGCCAGTCCAAATCATCCATAAACAAGCTCTGTCCTAGTCCTGGGTTCAGAGGTGCATCCGTCGATCCCGTAAACTGGTACACAAGTGCTGTTGCGTACAGTCCTTGGCTAACAAGGTCCAGGTATCTTTCTGGACTATAGGTGAGTTGCTCATTGGTGTAATTGACCATCGATCCTGATAGAAGCAGTGCTGGCCGGCATCCATTGTACCCAATGTTGGGGTACTCAACGCTTCCCGTGTACGCTAGCACTAGACTGGTGCCAAGTACTAGCGACGACAGAAACAGATTCATTGTTGTCAGTCTGGCGCTCAGATTCTGTCTAGCTATGGTTGCTGACCTGCTGGGTTGCTGGCCAGATGTGATTATCTGCTGGGCCCAGCTATGGTGTGGACCATAATTCGGTCAACCTCAACTCATATGTCGTCATAATATAAGAATGTGCACCAGCCATACGACCTCAAGCCATAATGTCTGCAACCACACTGAGCCCATTGCAACCGATAACTCTCAAGCCATTTTCCAACTGTGAAGAATGTTCATTTGTTGAGAATGCATGCATGTGCAGCAGACGCACCTACCTGAGTCGAATCCTTGGGCTCTGTTATCCACCAGTGTCTGGAATGATCATCTGACGACCGTCTTTATAATTTGTTCCGATGGTCTTTGGTAGAATACCACTTGGTACTATATAAACGAGCCAGTAGGCTAATTGATGAAATGACTCAATCTCGTTGTTGCCTTTGGTGGCCCACATGGTGGCATACTTGGTGGCTTCCCTTTGGTGGCTTCTTTGTCGACATAACGCACCACGACAAAAACAGCCTTATGCGTCTATTGCAGTTGTGTCTACCCGTCCGCGCCAATGGGCGGATCACCAAGTTGTTGAAAAAAAAAATGACAAATGATCAAGCCTACTCACATAAGTCCGATTTTTTATAAAGGTTAGCCTGATTTTCCATTGCAACAAAGACTTTGCCAATTCATGGGCTCCAATCGATTCTTCTCCCGCTTATCATCAATAATTACTTCCTTAGTAAAACTTGCACCAAGTTCCCCGATTATGGTTCGGCTGTTTGGGCCGATACGCTTGCATGCATGCGTGCGTGCGGGCCGAGGGGCTCCAGCAGGGTAACCTCCCCCCCCACGCTCCTTGATGATATGGGGCTTGCTAGCCTCACGCAACAACAACCTCTACTCAACATCACTTCAATAACGCACGCCGTAGGGTCCCCTCCCAAACAATCCAAACACATACATAGGCTTGGCATCGTTTGAGTGTTATCAGCTCGGCCAACGCCATACAAGGTCTTTGTGCCAACTTATCTCTTTCCACGACAGACTCCACAGACTTGATTGATTTGTAATTCAGCGTTAACAGTCGATTGCGTCACAATGTCGTCCTCAATGAGAAAAAGCATTCTCACCGGACACCAGTCTCCTCCGCCAGGGTACAACTCCAGCTCCAGTCAGAAACAAAGCCCTAACTTGGATGGCCAGCACGGCTTTGGTACCCATCCGTCAACCTCTGTGTCTCCTCCTCCTACTGACACAACAACTACTACTACTACACCTTCGCATACCTCTACTCTAACATCTGACCCCCCGGGCCCGACTTTGAAATCTGCTCGCCGAAAACCACACCTCAAGATTGACAACATGCCCTGTGTTACCCCAGCTACTTCCGGTCCCACCTCTGCATCCGTTTCTGGAACTGCTTCGCCCCACATACCATCACAATCATCGCAGTTTCCTCCGTCCAAAAGCGAGATGTCCCCGCTGGTGATGGCCGCTCGAAACCTCCAGCTTCACCAGTCAGACTCGGGAGTCTCTTCTTCGGACTCTGCCGCCTCCGGCGCCAAATTACGCCGGCCCAGTATCGACCACCAGTCGTCTTCTGCTGCTGTCGATGACAATCCTGCACCCGCCATGCCGCCCGCCTCTCACCACCACCAGCGTCAGCCCTCTATCCACGCTCACTTTTTGATGGACGACGTTGTTGGACACATGGGTTCTCGCAGCAGAAGTGGCTCGGCCACGGAGTGGGAGCCCGAACCCATTCCGGGAAACATGGTGCCTGTGTCTCAATCACAACTATCCACCTCTCCTCTTGCTACAACCAGTGGAGAAGACATGGCCAAGATAATAAGAGACACCCACTCTCCTCCTTCCACCTCCCCTCCCAAGCCCGATCTTTCTGTAGAGGGTCTGGCCATTGTGGGTACGGGCACCGGCCCAGGTGCGGTGGCGACGCCTGCGACGTGTGGTATCGATCCAAACAATGAGAATGTTTTGGGAGAATCATCCAAGCTAGCATCTTCCAAGGTAGCATCTTCCAGAGTAGCATCATTGGAGCAACCACCATCAGAGAAACACCAGCAACAGCAACAGCCTGCGGCTGCTGCTGCTGCTGCTGCTGCTACTGCTGCCCCCACCACTGCATCTGCGTTCGATCCTAGATTACCGCTCAACGACGGCAAAATCCACATTCTCTTGGGCGCCACTGGATCCATCTCCACTGGTAAGCTTCGTGCCATGATCCACAAGCTCGAGGACATTTACGGCAAGCACAGAGTCAACATCCAGCTCATTCTAACAAAGGCCGCAGAAAAGTTTGTGTCGCGCGGCGAAATCCCCTCCACAGTCAGGATATGGAGAGACGAAGACGAGTGGGCCACGTGGCGCGGCCGTGCTGATCCGGTTGTCCACATTGAGCTACGTCGATGGGCGGACATTTTTGTTGTAGCCCCGCTTAGTGCTAACACTCTGGGCAAGATTGCTCTTGGATTGTGTGACAACTTGCTAACCAATGTCATTCGTGCCTGGAACACCCAATACCCCATTCTCATTGCTCCCGCCATGTCCAACTATGCATACAATCATCCTGCCACCAAGCGTCACATCCGCCTGATAAAAGACGAGATGAAGTGGATAGACGTGCTCAAACCGGTCGAAAAGGTGGTTGGGTCCTATGGTGATATCGGCATGGGAGGCATGATGGACTGGAACGAGATTGTCGATCGTATTGTGCTTAAGCTTGGTGGGTACCCTGAAGACGAGGATGAGGATGAAGACGACGACGCTAAGCAGAATGGTCAAAACGAAGACGATGAAGATGATGATGACGATGATGACGACGATGAAGATGCTGATGGCGATGGTGACGACGATGACGATGACGACGACGACGACGACGACGTCGACGACAATCGGTCCGCCGTCAAGCTAGCTAACGAGAGCGTGGTCACCCGGCTCCGGCGTAGTGCCAGCGAGAGTCAGACTAGTTTTTGAGGTTTGGGTAACTACTATAATGCATTTGTTTTCAGAAACGGGTCTAGTGTGCCAGTGCCACCCAGGCCGACGTTGTCACCATTCTCCACCATCATATTCGTAAGAGCAACGTTAAGCAGTCGGATCTCGTACCTTCCCTTGACCTGCTGCACAAACAGTTTCCACACACAGTCGTCAATAAGGCGCTCGACAATTGCCAGTGGGGATTGGATATTGTCGGCAAAGTACCCAGGGAGTTTGGCCGATTTGGATTTGCGGTCGTACCAGTTTACAATTTGGTGGCTATCTCGTACCGTGAGTTTGATGGTCGTTGGAATCGCTTTCCATGTGGACTCGGTTTCGTCGGTGGGGTCTGCTAGATCGATTTTGGCCTGCGATAGGAGCGACGTCATGAGCTTGATCAGCTCTTTTCTCACGTTGGATGCCGTGCTGATGCCGGGCTTGTATGAGTCCTCGATCGAGATTTGGCTTGGAATGCCCTCCTTGTCGGATATCGGCGACGGGTCGTCGCCATGGAGCAATTTCCACAGCACGGTTCCTTGGGACTTGAAAAGGGCGCTAAAGTCCTGTTCTGTTGTTGTTTTTTTAACGTATTCCACCGTGAGCTTGGACTTGTCGTCAATCTTGAGATATTCCGCCAGTCTTGTTTCGGTCTTGGACCCAAATCCAGGAATCTTACGGACTCTCTGTGGAAGAAGAAACTCGTCGGTTGCTGCTGGTATGAGCGTTGTGAGTCCTGATGGCTTGTGGCATGTGCCCACCATTTTGGCCAGTGTTTTGTTCACTGCCACTCCTACACTGATCGTGTAGCCTCTATTTGTCAGGATTGTTTCTGCAACATGATTGGCAATATGGGCTGCAATGTACAATTCCAGCATCTCTCGACGCTTCTCAAACGATGGAAACGTATGGCTATATGACTCTGGAAATGTATGGCCTGGGATGTTGAAGAAAAAGTCCTGACAAAACACAAAGGTGCTACTTGACAGTTGGAGATTCCATCCTCTAGCCATGAGTTCTTCTTCTTGTTCGTTTTCCTCCTTCCCCGTTGGTTTCTGCCTTAACTTGGGTCCAATGCCTGCTTTTCCTAGTGCGCGGACATTAAGCTTCACAATGTCAGAAACATCAAACCGGAACTCCTCTAACCCCAGTCGTTCTATGGGCACTTCTCCTTGGAAAATATCATGTTTGATCAGGTTGTATAGGTACTTACCCTCGGCTCTATACTTGCTAAGGCTTTCTCCATTTATTAGAATCAAGTCCGGAGCTACCTGTGTTGCCTCAGACAGAAGCATCGGTGACTTGAGTCCTCTCTTGCGAGCTGCATATGAAAGAGTCGCAACCACTTGTTTTTGTGTCACAGCAAATGGTACATCCTTTAGTTTTGGATTGAGACGTTCTTCAACGGCGCAGTAGAATGCATTGACATCAATAGCAATCACCACCATATAGCATGTTGATGTGAGTTCTAAGTTATGTCCGCACGCAACCATCAACAAGTATCTACCAGTATACATTAATTTGTCTTTTATTTCCTAATTGTACCTCATAATCGAAGGGAAATTAAAATCAAAGAGAATCGATCAATGACAGTCAACGCCCCTATGCCCCCTATTGTTACATACCCTACGGCACAGCCAGCTGCATTAGGCGCCCTAACCCGCACTCCTTCCACTACCCACTACCCACCTCCCTCCCTCCCCAGACAGACAGACAGACAAGGTTACGGCGCTCTCCATGTAGGGAGCTGCTGCTGACTCGACACTGCACAATCACGGGGCTACACAACAATCATCATCGGCTATAGATACACAACGCCTCCCACCTTTTTCTCTGAAAACTGCATCTACATTCAAAAATAAGAAAGTAGTTCCATCACAATGGCCTCAACCCGCAAGAAATCAATGCTCAAGGTGATCATTCTGGGCGACTCTGGAGTGGGCAAGACCTCTCTGATGCAACAGTATGTCAACAATAAATTCTCCAACCAGTACAAGGCCACAATTGGCGCCGATTTCCTCACCAAAGAACTGTTTCTCGACGACAGGCGGGTGCTCATGCAAATCTGGGATACCGCAGGCCAGGAACGCTTCCAGAGCCTCGGCGTGGCCTTCTACCGTGGCGCCGACTGCTGCGTTCTCATGTATGACGTCAACAACACCAAGAGCTTTGAAGCCCTCAGTGCCTGGAGAGACGAGTTTCTTGTCCAGGCAAACCCGTCGGACCCCGATAGTTTTCCCTTTGTGGTGATTGGCAACAAGATTGACGTTGAGGAGAGCAAGCGGACTGTGACGGCCAAGCGCGCACAGGCCTTTTGTGCCTCCAAGGGAAATCTTCCTTACTTTGAGACCTCCGCCAAAGAGGCCACTGGCGTTGAGCAGGCGTTTGAGGTCATTGCCCGTAATGCACTACAACAGGATGATGCCCAGGACTTTTCCCAGGAGTATTCCGATGCCATCAATGTGAACCTCGAGGGCGATTCCAGTTCCTGTGCGTGTTAATCCATCATCATCATTGTCATCATTTAATATTTAATGTATTTTGTTTGTTGTAGTCAAGTCCTATTTAAACTGTTCCTTGACTGCCACCATAACGTCGTCCACTGCACTGGGGTTTGCAAGTGTCGAGGTATCACCAATTTGATCCGATTCTCCAGAAACAACCTTGCGTAGGATTCTACGCATGAGCTTGCCGGATCGTGTTCGGGGCAAGTCCTTGACCATGAGAATGGTCTTGGGCGCGGCAAATGGACCAATCTCCTTGCGCACCTGCATAATGAGCTCCTTTTTGAGCTCCGCGCTACTCTCATGTCCTTCCTTGAGCGACACAAACGCAATCACCGCTTGTCCTGTGAGCTCGTCATGCACACCAACAACCGCAGACTCGCCCACGGCGTGGTGCTCAATCAGTGCCGCCTCAATCTCGGCCGTTGACAGTCGGTGTCCAGATACATTGACAACGTCGTCGACGCGGCCGCGAATCCAGTAAAAGCCGTCCGCGTCACGTCCAGCTCCATCTCCAGTAAAGTACAGCCCGGGATACGGCTTGAGATACGTCTCCATGTATCGGTCATGCGCTCCCCAGACGGATCTCGCCATTGACGGCCATGGCTGCCGAATGGCCAGCACGCCCTCAACATTGTTGCCCTTGAGCTCGTGTCCAGTGACAGGGTCAATGATCACAAGATCAATGCCGAAAAATGGAAACGACGCCGATCCCGCCTTCATGGGCAGTCCGGCCATGGGGCAGATCACGTGCGACCCCGTCTCCGTCTGCCAGTACGTGTCGGCTAGATGGCAGTTCTTGTTGCCAATCGCCTCGTAGTACCAGTCCCAGATCTCCGCGGCAATGGGTTCTCCTACGGATCCCAGTGTTTTGAGCGTCGAGAGATCGTGGCCCTTGATGTACTCATCTCCTCCTCTCTTGAGCAGTCTTAGGGCTGTGGGCGCCACATAGAACTGGGTAACCTTGTATTTGGCAACAATCTCCCAGTATCGTGACAGTGTGGGGTACGCGGGCGTGCCCTCAAAAATAACGCTCGTGGCTCCAATCAGCAGAGGTCCGTACAGCGCATACGTATGGCCAGTGATCCAGCCCACATCGCCGGCTGTAAACAGAATGTCGTCCTCGTGGATATCAAAGCTGTACTTTGTTGTTGCGGCGGCTCCCAACAGGTACCCTCCGGTGGTATGCACCACGCCCTTGGGCGATCCCGTGGATCCCGACGTGTACAGCAAAAACAGCGGGTCCTCCGAGTTGACGGCCTCGTAGGGATGGTACGCCGGCTGCTTGGCCACCTCCTCATGCCACCATAGATCGCGGCCCTCGGTCCAGGGAATCTCGGATCCAGTGCGCTTGTACACAATACACTTTTCCACGCACTTGCACATCTTGAGCGCATCATCCACAATCTTCTTGGTGTACACCGTCTTGCCTCCTCGGCGGCCTTCGTCCGTGGTGATAATCACCCGGCAGTTTGCATTGGTCACTCGGTCCTTGAGTGATCCCGACGAAAACCCGGCAAAAATCACAGTGTGGATGGCTCCCAGCCTCACAATCGCCAGTAGTGCCACAATCGTCTCGGGAATCATCGGCAGGTACACCGCCACGGTATCACCCTTTCTGACTCCAATAGAGTGGAGAACTCCCGCCATCTTGCACACCTCGCGCATCAGCTCACCATACGTGATTTTCCTCGAGTCCTTGGCATCGTCCGCCTCGTAGATCAGTGCAATCTTATCGGGATTCTTGTTGGCGTGTCTATCAACACAATTGTATGCTGCGTTGAGTTGTCCTTCCTGGAACCATGAAATGTCTCCATTGAGCAGGCTTCCATTCCGCACCGTCTTGAAATCACGATCCCAGCTCAAAAGTTCTTTGGCCATGTTGCCAAAGAACTTTTGAGGGTTAGTGATTGACTCATTGTACAACTTGGAGTATGTTTCGAAATCCTTGATATGGGGAGTATTTCCTGGCGTCTTGTCAAAAAACGCCTTAGGAGTGTCAACCTTGGGTGACACATGATGATGAATAGCTGGGTCCATCTTTGCAATCGGTGTTCAATGGTTGGTCACTGGGTTCTGTCTTGTTGTGTCAGATGAAATTTCAAGTCCCCAACGATTTTGTCTCCCAACAATATAGTAGGTTGTGACAAAGATGATATCCGTAAGAGTACAAATTGACCTCGGCAAATGTCAATCACTCGACAATCAAAACAAAAAAATGCCCAGATAGTCTGTCAAAATACTTAACCGCCCGACACTCCTTTATATATAGTACTGCTGCCTGAGACCGGCCGCCAACTTAGTTTGAAACTAACTCTATTCGGACAAACGGAATCCATCATTGGTGCAATCCGGGGCATAAGGTCTGGGGTAACTTGGTTCTTGTAAGCATGCATCTGGCCAATCTGACAGGTCAGTCCGCTCGTCCGGTCGTCCGAGTCCGACACGGACTTATTTGAAGATCTGGGGCAATTGATGCCGATCTCTTGATCTAGGCACAGACTTATTCTGCCCCGCCATATGCATCTACCCCTCGTGCTTATTGAACCTCAAATTGGTCCAAGTTACTGGTAAATGGTTAGACCTTGAAGACAGATGAATTTGATTGTTGGACACGATAACTGATACTTTGAACTTGATATTGCCGACATCTATTCATAGATCTCTAATTGACTTGCCGCCGGCTCCTTTTTGGCTCACCTGTTTTCGCTCTCCAATGGGTAGGGACCTGGGTACGGAGTCTGGGTACGGAACCCACGATTTGGCTATGCTCGCGATGGGAGGTATTTCGGCATCTATGAGCCAACAAGGCAAGACCATCAAATACATTTACTAAAACTTTTAACGACGAGGATCAGGGGTATTGGTGGGATTGCCACGAACTCGATATTGCCAGTAGAATCCGAAACAGCGGGGTCGACCAATAAAAGTAGCTCACGGACTCTTCGACATCAGCTAGCTTTGCCATTTCACTATGTTCCGTAGTAATGCGCGAGCGAGGATCTTAGGGAATGATCCTCAGGGCCACGCAATAGGAATATCTTTCCCCCTTAGTTCTAGATGAGCTCGGTCGCTGGCTTGCTCTCAGTTGGAATCCATGAACGATGTAGTTGAAAGTAGACTAGAATCGAGGAACGCCGGTACGTACTAAAGAAGATGCCGGTCATGTAGCCCCTCAATATGGTGACTAAACGGCATGCCCTGCCTTGCATCGGACCAGCCACCCGTCAGAGCCACCTCCGCCTCCTATATAATGCAGTACGCCATCACTGCAGTACTACTCGTGGTCTTGGGTAGGGCAAAAATGGCTCACTCTAGCTGTTCAATACAGCGCTGCTCAGACTCTAGGCGAGCCCACCCATACAGAGACTGATGAGACAATCAAGAAGTCTGAGCCCCGAAGCAAATGAGATCGGTAATAACGTGATATGGTTGCTGTGAAGGTCACTTGCCGTCGGTAGGTACTCAAGCGTCCTGGATTTGGCATAGCCGTTGGTTGGCAGCTGCGTGGGTCAACACCGCTTGTCAAACTACTCACATGTTCCACTCTGAGGCATAGGTTGCAGGTAACCCATATTCTTCACTTTCCAGCTGATGGTTTCTATCTGCTATGCCGCACAAGTGCATCATCGAGCAAGCTGTTTCAGGTTGGTGGTGGTTGGGAGGTTTTGAGAGCCTCGCAACAGAGGGGTGACACAAAACAAACAAACCACTACCGACTCGTCTCATTTTCGGCTACGACCGAACTATCGAGAAACAGCGACAGGACAGGACAGCACCGGCTTGCTCATCGCAACAAAGGAATGCGACAGAAGCAGCAAGCACGTGGCATTCCTGGCCCATGCCTATGTTGTTTCTATTGATCGACAAAAAGCACAGCAAAGTTCCTGATTTCTGATTGAGAGTTGCAGAAACAACTGCCACGACTTAGTGGCCAGGGATCCCGGACGGAAAGAACGTCGTGCCTGGTTCTTCTAAACCCACACCAACAGTCGTGCCATCGAAAGATATGTAAC
Source organism: Trichomonascaceae sp. Y4102 (assembly GCA_023628915.1). Classification (NCBI taxonomy): domain Eukaryota; kingdom Fungi; phylum Ascomycota; class Dipodascomycetes; order Dipodascales; family Trichomonascaceae; species Trichomonascaceae sp. Y4102. The sequence continues at coordinate 1,496 of JAMAJT010000019.1, read as the reverse complement.
AGGGTCCTTATGGTAGGAAAACAAAGTCGACTATGGACGCAACATTGCCTCTTGTGGCTCTTTTCGTGGTGCCAGGATCGTATTCAATCAACTTTTACAAATGGAACTATCACTGGAGCTCATCAAGACATCGCCTGAGCTTACTAGTTCTACAGACCCCTCTACAACTGGCTGCAATAAACTTCTATCGTCAAGACAATATCGCGGAGATGCACATATGTGTGATATCGACAGCGACCTTTCATATATGAACATGACTACACAACTACGTGGGGGACAAATGTTGTCTAGAGGGTTTTATGTGTGCAACAGCGTCGAGTGTGGGGGAAAAATATTGTCTAGAGGGTTTTATGTGCGCAAACAGCGTCGTGTGGGGAAATTATGTCCACAGAGCGTGGTATGCTTGAAGTGTCAGATTTGCATGAACCTTATTAATATTGTGTGGGGATGGGGGACCTACCCTGGACCCTACCAATCGATCATGTTGTCTGCATGTATACGATTCACGATTACAACTGAGATTCGCGCCTAGTAAGACATGCTCTTGCCGGCATTCTTCAGCAAACTGCCATATACAACAGATATCGCCTTCTTGTTTCATTTACACTTCTGGGCGCGTTTCAGGTTCAGCCAGCGGGCGAGCGACCAGGTGGTGTCACTGCGCCCCCTCAAGTATGGCAATCTAGCTACAGCGCGGTCGGCTTGCTGGCCTCACATCACTAAAGACCATCGAGTGAAAATACCCACAGAATCGGGCATGGAAGGCCCAGGTGGCGAACACCATTCCCATAGATCAAACGAAATCTTTCCCAATGATTGATACGACTCTATGCACCATTGGGCCCTGTGACCTGGCCAAGGGAACCAAACACAACCGCGGCCATGCTAACCACTACAACGAGTGACATTTTCTCTTTTCAAGATGTGGACCTTGGTCTCTGCGTCGGATGGAGAGAGGACTGCCCTCCGGGTAACCACGAGAGATCCATTTGTGCTGTAACGTACGTAGGCAACCGAAAAGCTACATCTCAAATCAGGCAACAAGCAAACCCCCAAGAAACAACCCCTGGGTTAAGCGTCGAGCCATTATTTTCGTATTCTGGTATATAAGAGCCAGATAGCCGGCGCCAAGGTCTTAGACTTAGTTTGGGCAATATATGATAACTAAGACGACGACATGAGACTAGTCGTGCCAGAGTGAATAGCCGCCATGTCAAGTCAAACGTTCACTGGTGCCCTATAACCGCTTGGCAACAAGTTGTAGACCGCTGAAGATAAGGTTTCATAAGGCTGCCCTGAATTGAGTCACGTGAAAGAGCTACCCACAGAATGAGAGGCATGATACGCAAATGGCTAATGACGCCAAAATCGAGATTCACGCGTGATAAACCTTCTTCAGGAGAATGCGTTCAAACTTAGGAAGTCTGTAGCCTCCGCAGCCTTCCGAGCCCATGTATGCTACCAGGAGGAAGGACAGCTTAGGTTCATTCACCAAG